>JASDQU010099704.1:281902-308229 GCA_032191745.1 Picea mariana | reverse complement strand
GCAACCCAAGTAAGTCTGGAGTAATCATCGATAATCAACATGAAGTAGTTTTCTTTCCCTATGCCTTCCTGTCTTGATGGTCCACATAAATCCATATGAACTAGTTGGAGTGGTTTCTCTGTTGAAATAAATCTCTTGGACTTAAACTATGTCCTGTTTTGCTTCCCTACTTGACAAGGTTTACACATTGAATCTTAGAGTTTTTATATTCTCAGAAGATCTTTTACTACCTCGAGGTTTTTGAGTTTGATTAAGTGGTCAAAGTTTAGATGTCCAATTCTCCTATGCCATAACCAAATTTCATCCTGTTTGCTTAGATGACATTCTTCTCTATTTTCTTTCAGCACATATACATTATTTTCTGTCCTTATGCCTTTGGCCACCACTTGTACTGAGTTTACAGACTTTATCTTGCAGTCCTTGGACATGAACAACACTTTGCATCCTCTATCACACATTTGACTTACACTGAGAAGATTATGTTTTAGCCCATCCACAAGTAGAGCATCTTGGGCTTTTTCTTTTCCATTACTTAAGCTCACCATCCCTTTGCCCTTTATTTTCCCTAGAGCATCATTTCCAAAGGTTACGTTTCCTGATTTTCTTTCACTTAGAGATAGAAACTTGCCTTTGTCTCCCTTCATATGTTTGGAGAATCCATTGTCTATATAGTAAGGGTTCATTTTTCTTTGAGCGAACAACACTAATCCACACTTGTCACTTTCCTTCTTCTTCCAAAACCTAACATTTTCAGCAGGAGATTTCGAATCTGGTTCATATTCCCTTAAATGGAAGTCAATAGATTTGTGTCCATAGTTATGATAGATGTAGAATTCAATCTCATTGTTCAACAGGTCAAACTTATTGGTGTAGCATTGTCTACTCATTGACTGTTGATTATTTCTTGACCTCTTTAGTTGCATGTCCCTGGACTTAATTTGGTAATTGGCAATCAGTGAAGGTTTGTTACTTGGATGCATCATTCTTTGTTGTGGAAAGTATTTATTCCTTTGAAATCTTAATTTCTCATGTCTAAGTCTTAAGGAGCAGTTTACAACTTTGTGACCAAAGTTAGCACAGTAGAAACAATAGACATAGAAAAATTCTTTGTACCTAGAAAATGGTTGTCTTCTTTGAGCAAATCGATTTCTTCCAGGCTGATGATGTTGTTCAGTAGTGAGCACATTACTTATTTGTTCTACAAATTCAGATCTAGCATCTTTTACCTTACTTAACCTGGGCGGCTGATTATCTTCCTTTGTTTCTGCGGGATTGTTATTGTCATTGGTTGTACTTTGACAAACTTGATGGGTTCTTCATTTCCTGGCTTACCACTACTTGATCCCTCTTCATAAACCAAGCCAGTTTTCAGCTTTGGATTCCTTTGCTGATTCATGGTGGCCAATCCTTCTGAGGCTTTGATACTTGACATATTCTAATTATACAAGGATTGAAACTTCTCCATTTCTTTCCTCGTTTTCACTACTTCTTGTTCTAATGCTTCACATCTTGCATTCTTTTCTGATAGATATTGTTTTAGAATATCTTCGATTTTCTTTGGCTCTTCCAATTCTACTTTTAGTAAGACAAGGTCTTCATCAGGTTATTTACTGTCTTTCTCGAACTGTATCAAAAATTGTCTTTGCTTTCTGTTCTTGATTCTTAGTCTGTCAATCTCTTCCAGTGCACTGATCAGTTCTCCTTCCATGTCAACCACAGCTTCTTCTTCATCACTCCCTATGATTTTATTATCATAATCCTATTTGGCCATAAGTATGAAGTCATTTAGTTTATCTTCAATAGAGGAGTCATTTTCTTCATCATCTGAAGGATCATCATCATTGTTTATGCATAGATTTTTCTTCTTAAAGTTTTTCTCTTTAAAGAAATTTATGTGTTTGTACTTCTACTCATCATCACATGTCTGATCCTTTCCTTTGTGGGGACATTTATTTTCAAAATGACCTATCCTACCATAGTTGAAACATTTGAATGACAGTTTACCTTTGTATTTTCCTAATCCCTTCTTCAGTCTCTTCACAAATTTTTCTTCAATTTCACCGGGCTCAGAATACTCATTCTTGTCTACTTTAAATGATGCTTCTCTGGAGGTAGGTTTATCTTTAACTATTCTCATTTCATATGCAGTCAATGTTCCTAGCAGTTGATCAAATTCCAAGTTTTTTAGATCATTAAGTTCTTCTATAGCGGAGACCTTCGGGTTGAACCTATCTGGGAGAGTTCTCAAGATTTTTTGAACTAAAGAAGGTTCATAAATTGTTTCACCAAGTGCCTTCATTGCATTTACCATTTCTTCTACTCTCAAAAAGTATTTTCCAACAGTTTCATCTTCCTTCATCTTCAGCTGTTCAAACTGTATTCTGTAGGTTTGAAGCTTTGCATCCTTTACCTTCTCATTACCCTCATAGCTGCTAATGAGTTTGTCCCACATTTCTTTGGCAGTTCCTAGGTGCATAAATTTTACGAATTCTTCTTCTGCAAGCCCACTCAAGATAGCATTCATAGCCTTAGCGTTGAAGCTAAATTCTAGTTTGTCATCCTTATTAGCTAGCACAACTGGCTTTGTATAACCAGTATCTACCCATCCCAGACATCTGCACCTAACGACATTATGTAGGTTCTCATTCTAACTTTCCAAAAGGCAAAGTTTGTTCCATTGAACAGAGGGGCCTTATTGGTTGAATTTCCTTCATGGCTTGACATGTTTAAGCTCTAGGATCTACCCTTAGATAAAAGGGGCTGGCTCTGATACCAATTGTTGGACAACTGAGAGGGGGGGGTGAATCAGCTTTTATTGTGCTTAAACAATTATGCTTATTTTAAAATCTTTACAAGGCACTCAATGATGATCACAATAATGCAGGGAAATAAACAATGGAAGATTCAACATCAGTCACATATATGAGAAACACAAAGACAAATATTTCCCAAGGAAACCCATATAGGGTAAAAACCTCTTTTTCTTTATATGATAAGTATTATGTACATTCTGTACATTATCATACATATGAGCACCAACTCATTGTGAGACTATAACCTCTGTTTTTTCAAGCTGCAACTTGCTGAGAGCACCAACTCTCTGTTTTCTATAGCACCCACTAGAAGGAAGCACCAACTCCTTGGTTTCTCTAGCACCAACTAGAAGGAAGCTACAACTCCCTAGTTTCTCTAGCACCAACTCCCTGGTTTCTCTAGCACCAACTAGAAGGAAGCTACAAATCCCTGTGTTCAAGCACCCACTTGAACCTATGAGGACAAAAATCCTCCCTTGAACCTCCCTACCACCCAGTTTTATAAATCTTTTCTACTGAAACTCATTACAATGATATAATGTTCAACAATGGCTTACCAAACTCATCACTGTTCTGCTGCATTTCATTTCTCTGTCTGCCTCATTGCCTTCCTGCACACATGACTTGCACTGTCTATTCTTCTTCCTTTTATTCTTTGTGCACCATGTCCATTCACTGCACAATTCCTCTTCTGTTCAATTCAACTGCTACACTCCCCTCCTTCTTCATGCATGAATCACCTTCAACAACGACAATCACAACTACACCAACAACCAATGCAACTCTTCTCTGTATCATGTAATTATATCTTCTGTGCTACTTGTGCATGCAATGCATGCAGTCCCTTTGCCTGCTCACACCACGTTCATCTCCTCCACATGTCGAGTGCTCTGTCTGATCATCATGGTAACCCTATAGCTTCTCTAGTAGTTTGCCCACACGTTCAACATCACTGGATGTCATGCTAAGATTCCTCAGCCTCTCTGGTAGTCGAGACTATTCATCTTCTTTGGTGATCACACTCAGTCCTCTTCGAGTCCTCTGGTAGAGATCATCATTTGTTTTAACTATTACACTGAGAAGCGCAAAAGTAGCCCTTCGATCTTGTTCAACTTCACCTGAATCGTTCGATTAAGAATAACGAATCTTGTGCCTGTTTCTACATTTCATAATTTGACATTTCGGGATCCCTATGGTGAAGCTTAGCACCTCTAGCTTCTTCCTCCATCTTCCATCGATGTGCCCAATGGCTGTGACCATGCGCTTATGCATAAAGTGCTTTCACGATTTCGCATTTTGTAAATATGGAGATGAGGCATCTCGACTCTCCAAGTCGCGATCCCTGAAACCCCAAAATGGAGCTTATCTAAACTGACTCCTTCCCTTCTCGTGACCACCAGCGGTGACCATAGGCTGTGCCAAAAGGTGCTTCATATTTCACAATTTTCCACACCATGCTTCATTGACTCCAAGTCAATGAAATTCCAATTGCTTGCCACTTGTCCTATGATTCGATGGTTCAAATCTGATCTTGATTCAACAACTCAGATCATATCGTGATTTCGCATATCATGATTTCGACGTTCTTGTGGTTATGTTTCTTGCCTCTCCAAATCACGATTCGTGGATACGAAATGGAGTCGGATCAATGGTCCATATCACACCTTGATCTGATGGCTGCGATTAAATCACAATTTCACATATCGTTGTTCCTAAGATGGAGGTTCTCGTCACTCCAAGTCATGATAGGCAAAGCTCCAAGATGGAGCTCAGATCAATGGTCCATGTTCTTGGTGATCTGACGGTCCTGATCTTTTCACGATCTCGCATCTCACTGTTCCTTAGATGGAGATTCTCGTCACTCCAAGTTGCGATAGGCGAGACTCTGATATGGAGCTCAGATCAATGGTCCTCGTTCTTGGTGATCTGACGGTCCTGATCTTTTCGTGATCTTGCATCTCGCTGATCCTTAGATGGAGATTCTCGTCACTCGAAGTCGCGATAAGCGAGAGTCTGAGATGGAGCTCAGATCAATGGTCCTCGTTCTTGGTGATCTGACGGTCCTAATATTTTCATGATCTCGCATCTCACTGATCCTTAGATGGAGATTCTCGTCACTCAAAGTCACGATTTGCAAAACTCCAAAATGGAGTCTTTGACTAGCTCTGATCTTTCGCCATGGGTCCTCTTGATCCAACAGTCCACGACTGTCCTTTATGATATGGTCTGCCATATTCACCTCCTGGATCTGATGGCCCATATCACACCTTGATCCAATGGCTAGGATTATTTCGGCATTTCGCATTTCACCACTTCTATGGTGAAGTGTTTCGACACTTCAACTCCACTTCGTGATTTCCCCACTTCGATGGTGAAGTGTTTCGACACTTCAACTCCCGGTATCCGAAATTCTAAAATGGAGTTTACTCTTCCATTATCATTGCGTTGCTGATCATGATGATCTTTGCCATCGTTGTTCTTGCCATCAATGGCAATCTTACTCCCAACTATAAACCTTCCAACATGCATTCTATGCATAATTACATGTTCAACTATATAATGTACATCTAACTATCTTATAAAATTATTACACATCATCAATTTCTTTTAGTCTTGTTTTTTGTTTTCCAGTTCTTGTTGACGGGTGAAAATGAACGCTCGTCAACTGGAGAAGTGGATCCGGTCCGGGGTTGTCTAAATAACCCAAGTTGTTTGGGATGATCCACCCCGACGGGTTTAGTGGCTCCGTTGGCCAATCTAAGTCCTAGAAAAACTAAAGAAAACTAACTAAAGGAACTAATCTAAATGAAAACAATAATTAAAACAAACTAATAAACAAATGTAAAATAAATATATACAGTCTATTGTCTATACTATATAGCAATAATTCTATGAAATTAAATGTTTAATTATCAACAGAATTAAATCTTAATCACAAATGTACAATATTTAGAGATTACAGATTTAAATGAAAACCTGCAAAGATCATTTGCGAACTGTCCTAAGACAGGAAAGTTATTATTTTTTATTTTTATAATATTTTATAAGAAAGAAATTAAATAAAAAAAAAATATCTAAGCTAAGCAACTAAAATAATAATTCTAACTATAAATCTGAACTATATATATCTATCTAAACTACTTAAATAACACTAATAAATTAACTATTAAATAACAAATAGCAAACTGACCTGAAGTAACGCTTCAGGTTTGTCCTGTATACAATAGTTGATTCAGCTGTTCGATGGGAGGAAACCCGCACCAGATTATCCACAAGCTTCTCGTAAACAGAAAGCACCAATGCTCTTCAAATATAAATGACAGGACAAACAATACATAAAAATGACAGCAATCTTATAATTTACAAATCATCACATTTAGATAAATCTGTGTGCAAAGATTTGTACAAAATTATTCATTTAACGAAGAAGAGAAATCTTTAATTCAGTAAATTGAAACAGTGTAATTGTTGTATTTTTAAAATAAGAGAGATCAGATATGGACAACACATAAACCAAATCACATCAACCTGCAACGAATTACGTTAGCTAAAGTAGTCGATAATTAATTGCAAACTGATATGAAGAAAACTTGAAATAAAAGTTTGATATATTGAAAGCTAAAGCTGTTACAAGAAATCCACTTTCATCCAAGCTTGTCTCATCATAAATCCATAGTCTATTCTCCCAACCGTGATGATGATGGGTCCATTACAAAAAATAACAAGTATTTAAATACCACAGGGTAAAACATCCCTGTGGGAATCATCAAAAACAGTTTACAAAAATCTGGGGATAAGCTCCCAAGTCTCTATTCCTAACTAAAGCTAACAACCTATAACAAAACTATATCACAAAAGTATCTCCTAAACTACCACAACACATCCAATTGGTCATTGAAATTCGTATGCACCTGAAAGTGGACAAGAATAGACAAGTTTAGATGATATTTTATTTGTAAAACTAACAAAAATATAAATTTTAAGACTAGCTACAAAATCTTGCGATTTTGTAGCTGGTCTAATTTGAAAACAAAATCGTTTTAAATCAATGAAATTCTAATAGAAATATACTCGACCTATTAAACCAAATCTTTAATCATTAAATCAACACAAAGCAAATCCCACATGCCAGAAGTAACCAAATCTTTATGCCAATTTGTAATTGAATCAATCAAATGATAACAGGATATGTACAATCTGTGACACAACTTTTATTTCCAATTCGGGGCAGACATAATCATTTTAAAAATCAAAACCAATGAAATCATTTTCATGAATCAATTTCAATCGACACAAACTATAACCGATCAAGTAAATTTTTCATGCAATAATTTATGTCGACTCAACAATTAACAAAATCGTTTTTAAATCCAAAACTAACAGAGTTGTTTTTTCGAATCAATAGGTTACACTGTATTTACCAAACCAATCTCTGATATTGATGCATTGCATACGTAAAAGACCATGCTAATTCAAGCATACATAATCGTCTCAAAATCAAACCATAAGAAATAAACTGAACTAACTCAGAGCCGACATAATCCAAAAACAACAAAAATGTATCAATCCAAAACATAGCTATGTCCGATTTTAACAAACAAATCTTTTGTATAGATCGAATGCAATCTTAATCCAAAGAAAAAAGTATTCATTCAAAATAAAACAGAATCGTTTCTGGTAAATCGAATTCAACATGATTGTTTTGAATCTATTAAAAACAAACAGAACTAATCGAAAGCAAACCCAATCAAATACCCTAATTCAAGCAAACCAAATAGAATCGAAAACAAATCAATCATTTATATTAATTTGAAAACAATAAAATCGTATTAACCAAATCATAGCTGTGTCCGAGTTTAGCAAACAAATCTTCTGTATATGATTCATAACGAAATCATTTTGGTAAAACAAACATAACAGAATCATTTTGAAATTACTAAAAACGAACAAAGCTAATTGAAAGTAAATCCAATCGGTTATATTAATTCAAACCAACTCATAAAACAAAATCAATATTGAAATACATACCTGGGCAGTAAGAAAATGATTCGATTATGATAACTTTGAATTGACAAAGGCCGTTGCTGTTTCGACATTTCTGAAGACAATTGAACCGGTGGTTTTTTGTTTCTTCTCGTTGGCTTGTAGCCTGTCGTTCTCCTTTGACAGGACTGTTACCCATTCCTCTAATGATTTGATCTTAGATTGCAACAGGGGAACGTCGGTGTAATAACGTTCAAGCCAGGAATTGTATTGGGTACATGGTGATTGATCGGGCTTTGGCATCACAGGTGAGGGTTCTTTCAAGTTACCAGGGGTTTCCTTGTGCAGCTTGATTCCTGGGAATTCAGGATCATTCTTGAGGCATGGAGGTAAGTTGGAGACATAGTCATAAGGTTCCATAGAGAAGGGGCCATGGGAATAGGGGTATTCCTCAGTCAAGAATCGTTCAATTTCGGAGTCCGAGTCCTCGCTCAGCACTATTGGCCTCTGGTCAACGTTTTTCTTGGGTTTGTTCCTAGCACATATCGATATCCATCGGGCATTTTTCTTTCCCTTACCGTTGAAAGTATTATCACCTCTTCCTTTCTTCCTCACAGGCCTTTTGACAGCCTTAGTATTGTCTTTAGCACACGGGTCAGCCATGGTATCGGGTAGGTCCTTGTCAGGGCAATCCGAGGGTTTGACAGGGGGTAGAAGGATATGAAGTGGCACGGCTGGTCTAACCAGAGTTCTAGTAACCACAACCTTGTCCACTTGGATAGACTCGGGAGTGGAAAATCCATTCCTAGATAGGAAGGCTTGCCAACAGTCACCACTAAGGCTCAAATGGTAGACAATAATGAGTTTGATCAAGCAATGATGAAAAAGGATTCTATCAGCCTTCTCATGCTTGAATCTTTTGGACATCTTGTAAAGACTACGTAAGAGATAATGTGGCATATTCAGAGGGTAGCCTATAAAATTCATCAATAACCGAAGATGATACAGAAATACCAAGACATAACGACCTTCGCAGGTCACAAACTGCTTAACAATTTCCAAAAGATCGTGCCACCTGGGTTTGAGGGTAGTGATAGGAATACCTCTATCATAGCTAACAATATTTCTTGATGTGAATAGGAGTGGCCACGACACCTCGTCTACTTTGGAATTTTTAAACCACCTTTTCCCTGTAGCTAGTAGTCCTGTAGCTGAGCTTAGGAATTCTTCATTTAGCTCGAGCTGTATGTCTCTGACCTTAGCCCTGCATCCGTCAAAGGTGAGGGTAAACTGTTGGGTAACCGAAATGTTGAAACCCTCAAACCTTTGGATAAACACCAGCCAGCCACCATTTTCCAAATCCTTTAGAGCATTGTCGAACAACAGGAGTGTTTGGCTACCATTTGGCTCTATGCGCACCACAGGTGCCATAGATGGGAGCACACAGTGAGTAGGGTGAACGGTCAAGGGTTTGAACAGGGTATATGCCGGATCGAATAGCTCACAGACTTCCCCAAAAACCAACAGAGGTGACTCGGGATAGAAGGGAGGCATTAATGCCCGAGTGTGCGAGGGTGGTGGAACGAAATCAACCCACGCAAAACAGTCATATCCAAATGTACAACCGATGATGTATATGGTGATTCAAATCACTATTGCATATGTTAAAAAAAATGCCATTCAAACAATTAATGAAATCTATGGTAAGTCAACCCAAAAATTTGCATAAGCATAGCATTTGCATAGTTTTAAAATCAAAACAATGATTTGAAATCAACACCAAGGGTTCGATCATAACAAATATGTGTTGTATGAAATGATTACACCAAGGGTCTAACCACAACGTCAATGTGTTTTCATGAAACCAATGTGTCAAGGAAATCGATGAAAGACTATAGAACATCAAACCACCAATGTATTAAGGACTCAATGACAGTCACTCTAATATCATCACAATCTTATAAAAATGAAATCATATTAACAATTACAGGATACCAAATGAGTAAAGATCTTGGAGTCTTGCCAACTGTGAGACTATAATTAAATTGGAAATGCAATGAACATAACATAGACAAGAGTGACCATAATAGTCCAGTGACGATTTTAATGTGATTAAAATTAAAGTTTTCATGCTTACAGTCGTGAAAACAAGAATAAAGGCAGGTGTGCAAATGCGCGAAATAATAGTGTTGTTTTATTCAAAGATTGCGATGAAGATCAAGGGTTCCAAAACACTTGGGTAGGCAACTTATTAGGATAGGATAAAATGTGAAATGGCTGCCAATAGTTCTTAAGTAATTCATCCATCTCCATGTCTTTGTTTACTGGGTGCCCTTCAATAGCTGATGTTGTTTCAGTCCTTTCACATCAAGTACATATGGTCTTGTACCCACGGCATGGAGGCTTTTGTGAGGGTCCATAACCTACAAAAACAAAAAATATTAAATTTATATGGCCAATTTTTAAATATCATTGAATTAGTTCATTAATATTAAAAAAAAAACTCTGCAATGTAATTATTTACCTGGTCCTGTAGTCGGCACCATTGGAATGGCTTCCCTATTCACCTAATCTTCAGGTCGAGAAGGATCAACTATGACATTCTCTACCATTGAAACGTCAAAATTTATAAGTAAATAATTATTAAGTATATGATTAATATAAATCCATTTTACCATGATTGGCCTCAGTCACAGGAACATCTTGGGGCTGCACTCCACTAAGATGGGGTTGTTGGGGAGCACCATGCTCTTCTGGCCATGTTGCACTATCAACACTCTGTTGTCTAGTACTAATGGTTTCGTTGATAGTGCTTCTCCCCTGATTAAAACAAAGTAAGACATTAAATTATGGATGATATCAAACATTTACGTATTTTATAAGTAATGAAAGGTTAATGTGGACTGATTTTTATTTACCTTATCCCGCAAACTGTATCTTGGGGTATGCCCCATGATTTTCTTATGATCAACCACGACTTTATAACTGTACTTGTAACCAAGTTGGAGGTCTTCCTCCGTGGTTTTAGTTCCGAATTCGTTTCCCTGCATTGCATAAGGGTATGATTTTTTAATGTTTTTTACTACAATTACCTAAAAGTTGTAAGGCAATACAAATAATATTCTTAATATGTTTGGGTACTTACGATTCATGACTGTAACTTCAAGTAGCCTCCATGGCCTAGATTGTGTTTTCCATGTTTGACAATCCTTGCTTTCGTTTCCTTCGAAGTTTCAAGAAACCTATCATCAAAATTTTCAAGTATGTTATATATAACCACACTTTTATTTAGATCTAAAGAAAATTAAAGCTGGTATTGAAATCAAAATATTGTAATTTACCTTGGGGATTGAATTATTTTTTTTCTTGATTTTTTCAAAATATTTTTTTTTGCATCATCAATGATCGCCTTCCACTCCCACTCTAGAATTGAGGGAGGACTCTCATACCTAGGATTTCCTACCAAGCTTCATCTATAAACATCCCATGTATATTTTAAATATTCTCCTGCTGTAGAGGTGACCTCTTTTTTATTGAACATGTGTACTCCAAAGAGGTCTTCAAGATAATCCATAAGTTATTTTTTGAGGTTGGAATTCTTCTAATTCCACCTCATGAGTAGGGTTGCCCCAAAAATTAGCAAGGCCTTTCTCTCTAGGTGACTATAAAAATGGTCTTTTCCTACACAAAAAATATATTATTATTAATTTAAAATTAATAATCTAGATGATTTGTGTATGAGATGCACAACATGAAACGATTAAAATATGAAAAAATACCTAGGGGTCTTATTTGTTTTAATGGAATTCCATTATCATCGACCAAAAATGTGCACGGAAGGGTCCTCGTGCTTGTCACATGTCTTTCTCTAGGAAATGCAACCATGTCAACCACATCATCAGCCTCATCTCTGTCACCATCTCTAAAGTTTGATCGATGTGTTGATGTCTGGCGGAGCGTGTCATGGCTCCTATATAAATTAGGTGTGGAATATGGAGAAGTAAATAGTACTCTAGTATCTGTATGACCACCCACATTAGGACTCCGTGGAGTCTTTGCAACACCACTACTACCAACATCGGGATGAACAGGCTCCAAAAATCTCTTTATAAAAAAGAAAATGTTTTTTCGTGAGATAATGTAAAAGTTAAAGAACAAAGTTTCATAATTGAACATCTGATTACATTAGAAAAAAACACTTTAAATTATGGTTATTACCTTATATGTGTTAAGTTGTGACATAAGAAGATTGATCTTTGCTAGGACATTGAGAGTTCGATCTGGACGATATAATAAGCTAGCAAGTTCCTTGTTCTTTTTAATGATATTTTATTATTATTAATACCATCGGATCAAGGGATGAATACAACCCCTCGTCATTGGTGGAATCATGATTAACATGTCATGTCGACTACATATAATTTAAAAAAAAAATGTTATTTCAGTAAAATTATATAAGAGAATAATAAAATTCACGTAAAATGAAAGTGGAAATTGATAATCATTTACATGTTCTGTGGCTGGTCCTTTTCCATGATCATCCTGCCACATTATAATATAATTAGAACCCCCAAATATTTAGAAAATTGTTAACGATAAAAAAAAAAACTGATTGCCACCCAAATAAAATCAACCTCAATGATCAACATTCCACATTATTATAAAATTGGGACTGTGAAATATTTAAAACAATTTTAAAGATAAAAAAAAAATATAATACAATAAGTAGAGGTTTCTTAAAGAGGTGTTGCATAAATGGTAATCCACTATTAGTCGATGTTTCTATTCGATTCAAATGGTAATCCACTAATAAATATTCCTCAGTAGCTATCTTTTTTATTGTGCACAAGACTACCCGATTCTCTTTGCATCCCTCATTTATGCAATTTAGTTGCTTGTATGTTGTCCTAGGTCGCGTGTTGTTTATAAACCGTGTGATATTTCTGGAAGCTTTAGGCATTCCATCAATATAGATAGTAGCTCCCTTATTTTTGTCTTTGTTTATTAGTTGTATATAATTTGCGATGAGCGCATATCTTTGCATACTTCGCATGTACCAAACCAACCACATCCAATTGTTATAATTGTAACATGGTTCGACATAGTCCATCAATTCAGTTATTGTATTTTATTTTACATTTATTCCATCCATGGAAAATATCCCCAGGCCATGTAGGGAGGATGGTGCAATGCGATATGTCTTATTGTTGACAATGAAGTCAACACCTATAGGAGGTAGTTCCTTAGGTACCCATTTCTTCACTAGATGCTTATACCTTAGTGGAACCTTTATGTCTGCTATGCTCTCATCATCATAAGAGCATGATCCTCCTTCGGAAATAAAAAATTCCATGCGTCTACATAATTTTCTTCTGACTTTTTCACTTCTGGTCCTTGTTTTCTTATCATATCTACTAGATGCAATTACATTTCCCTCTATTTGTCCTCATATTTCCTCACTCGATGAAGAAATATATTATAGGTACATGTTTGGTTGTACCTTCAATTTCATGTACACGTGTTGTTAGTGAGTAGTCCATCCTCATCCTAGTTCCAATTTTTGAACTTTTTTTTCTATATTCAAAGTTCTAAATAAAATTTGTATATCTTTAGTTTTGAATGCACAATTAGACTAGGGTGAAATTACCAATATTAGTAGGGGCACTCATGCATGCAGTGGATTCCCAACTTAGTGAAGGGTATGAATCTCTAGGTGGGTGCACCTTAATTTGACTCACTTATCCATGCAAGCAATATGCACTATGGTTATATTTCACAATACAGAATAATGGTCAACCACCTAATGTAATGTGATATCCCTCTTGATTTTGGACATATTAAGGACATATTAATGTGATAACACTAAGTACATGATAGATAGGAGTTCTTATGATGTTAAGGGAAAATCCAGGATAAAAAATACTCAATTGATGGTGAAATCATTGTCATGGATCTAAATCAAGAATGGAGTTACCATATTGGCTTCCCATTCCTCTCTCAAAGGAATGCAGGAAATATCTAAGGAGAGAGAAGGGGACAAATATTTTGTAAGCCTAGGGGAGAAATCATAAAAGGGACTCAATTATATGGGGCGTCTAGTCAGTACATGCTTAGAGAACATTCATGTAGGCCGACATCTCCAATTGAGCTCAAGTTTTGGTTTAACTATGAAACATAAGGGGGGTGTTATTGTCAAAGGGTGGTATATTCCCACCTTCTCCTCCCATAATTGGATGAGTACATGGTAATATACCATGGATGCAAGAGGGTGGAATGTTGAACATGTTCATGATTGGATTCTAGTTTCCCTAAACGTTAGAGTTTTGAGGCTGCATGTATTCATGTAAAAGAGGTTGGGATAATGTTGGATGTATCCTTGGTTTTGGGTTGTGTAGAGGTTTACATGAATGCCTAGTTTATGGGTTGTGTAAAGTTTGACATGAATGCTTGGTTTTTAGATTTTGTATAGGTTGACATGAATACTTGGTTTACATATGGAGATGGATTTTTTGGAGTAGTACATTAACATGCCTTAGCAAAGGTTTGGAAAGTTTTGATTGTAAGGGGCCAATTGTTGTTGCTACACATTTACTTTGCTTGTTTAGAATATATCAAGGATAGAAGTTCAAGGTAAAGTTTGAGGAACCATCAATATAGGTGTACCAAGACTCATGAATATAAGGGATAATGGGATGGTTGATGGGGAGACCCAAGGTTCAATTGGGCCATGGATAGTGAGTGGAGCAACCACTTGAGAGAAAGAAGGAAAGATATATGTTCCATCAAAAGGGGGATATGTTGAAGAGGCAGGGAGAGGGTCAGATCAAGGGAAACAACTATTGATGTAATAGGAGGGGCTTCCCTCTTGCTTGGAAGAGAGGTGAGTTTCAAGCTAAGAGGGAGGTTTAGTGAGTTGAATGTGAGGACCTCACAATCAATCAAGGCCTTACGAGAACTCTAGCTCAACACCTTGGAGGCAAACCGAATGGTGGTATATTCCCACCTTTGCCTCCCATACATGGATGAAAGAGGGTGGAATGTTGAACATGTTCATTATTGGATTACATTTTCCCTAAATGTTAGAGTATTGAGGCTGCATGTATTCTTGTCCAAGAGGTTGGGAGAATGTTGGATATATGCTTGCAGGTTTTTGGGTTGTGTAGAGGCTTACATGAATGCTTGGTTTATGGGTTGTGTAAGTTTGACATGAATGCTTGGTTTTTATATTGTGTATAGGTTGACATGAATACTTGGTTTACATGTGGAGATGAATGTTTTGGAGTATGAAATTAACATTCCTTGGCTAAGGTTTGGAAAGTTTTGATTGTAAGGGGTCAATTGTTGTTGCTACACATTTACTTTGCTTGTTTAGAATATATCAAGGATACAAGTTCAAGGTAAAGTTTGAGGAACCATCAATATAGATGTACCAAGACTCATGGATATAAGGGATAATGTGATGGTTTATGGGGATACCCAAGGTTCAATTGGGCCATGGATAGTGAGTGGAACAACCACTTGAGAGAAACAAGGAAATATATATGTTCCATCAAAAGGAGGATATGATGAAGAGGTCGGGAGAGGGTTAGATCAAGGGAAACAACTATTGATCTAAGAGGAGGGGATTCCCTTTTGCTTGGAAAAGAGGTGATTTTCAAGCTAAGAGGGAGGTTTAGTGAGTTGAATGTGAGGAACTCACAATATATAAAGGCCTTGCGAGAACTCTATCTCAACACCTTGGAGGCAAACCGAATGGTGGTATATTCCCACCTTCGCCTCCCATACTTGGATGGGTACATGGTCATATACCATGGATGAAAGAGGGTGGAATGTTGAAAATGTTCATGATTGGATTCTAGTTTCCCTAAATGTTATAGTTTTGAGGCTGCATGTATTCCTATCCAAGAGGTTGGGAGAATGTTGGATGTATGCTTGTAGGTTTTTGGGTTGTGTAGAGGTTTACATGAATGCTTGGTTTATGGGTTGTGTACAGTTTGACATGAATGCTTGGTTTTTATATTGTGTATAGGTTGAAATGAATGCTTGGTTTACATATGGATATGAATGTTAGTAGGACATTAACATTCCTTGGCTAAGGTTTGGAAAGTTTTGATTGTAACAGGCCAATTGTTGTTGCTACACATTTAATTTTCTTGTTTAGAATATGTCAAGGATAGAAGTTCAAGGTAAAGTTTGAGGAACCATCAATATAGATGTACCAAGACTCATGGATCTAAGGAATAATGGGATGGTTGAGTGGGACACCCGAGGTTCAATTGGGCCATGGATAGTGAGTGGAGAAACCACTTGAGAGAAAGAAGGAAAGATATATGTTCCATCAAAAGGGGGATATGTTGAAGAGGTCGGGAGGGGGTCAGATCAAGGGAAACAACTATTGATCTAAGAGGAGGGGATTACCTTTTTCTTGGAAGAGAGGTTAGTTTCAATCTAAGAGGGAGGTTTAGTGATTTTAATTGAATGTGAGGACCTCACAATATATCAAGGCCTTGCGAGAAATCTATCTCAACACCTTGGAGGCATACTGAATGGTGGAGATGGGGAAAGGGATCATGAGAAGTGACTTAACCTACCTGCATGTAAATAATTTTAAATTGAATGGCCCCATAATATAGAGGTAAAACCCCAGGGAAGGCATTACTTTGGGAATTAACCATGTATGATTCCAAAGACAAAGAAGAGGAACCTCACTTATTTTTGAGAAAAGAGACACAACACTCCCTATTGTAGGGGAAGGCTAGTATAAGAAGTAGCATTTACCAGATAGAGCAGGGAAAAAAGTAGTCTTTGACCACTTCCAGAATGGGATCATCCTTTTTAAGAAGTACACGGAATAAAATATCTTCACGAGAATTTTATATATTTCCATCAAGGATGGACCATTCTGATGTGGACAATTTTGCATGGAGGCATTTATGCCGGACCTCTTCATGAAAGATTGTGAATCTATGGTTCATGTACAAATATGTGAGATGTGGGTTTATGATAATATTATGAATTCTCCAATCACATTTCTCAGTTGAATTATATGGAGCTTTGTCGTTCATGAACTTGTGTAAACCATTCCACTTGGTGTTTGTTGCACTAGCTGTAAAGAACAATGTTGGAGAATTATAAGACGTGAGTTAGGTATCTACTGTTTGTTACCTCTTTATTCCCTTTTATTTTAATGGTATTGATATTTTGTATTGATGAAATGAGGAATTACCCTGAAACGGATGCCATTAGACACAAAATCAATCCTAAGGCTAACTAAGGAGAAAAATCAACACACGCTAATTAATCTAGGAGTCAAGCATGCAAACAAACCTTCTCACAAAGAAGCACTAGTTGGTGATGGAATCAACTTGAAATTAAAATTTGATACTTTGCAAGCTAGTTGTACCTTGAGTCAAATAGAAATATGAAATTAGGAACCATTAACATATCTACTAGAACATATGAAAAATAGGGTTTATGGTTTATATGATTAATTGATGATGGAAGAAAGTGGGTGTGTGAGTCAAATTTGAGTCCAGAAAACCTCCTATATCGTTAAGTAGTACGAATATTCTATCCATGTCAAATTTCAATGCATACAAAAATAATTTGAAAAAAATTCAATGTTGGCTCCATTCACAGGTCATTGTTTCCCATGTCTGGTCCTAGTACAATTTTTGTTCCTTGTTCCTTTTAAAATTCGTTCAACAGTACACACATCCCCACATCTAGTACTGTGAGGGATTGTTTTTATGGTGTTGATTAAGAAATCAACGAAAAAGAGGGATTTTTCATCAAAACTATGACACACATACATTGTATATACATTAATAGAGCACCTGAAAGAAAAATGAAGACAGACTAATGCAAACTTAAAACTTGCGTCAACCAATATGTGTACTTTGAAAGAAAAATAGGGTTTATGGTTTACATGATGAATTGATTATGGAAGAAAGTGTGTATGTGAGTCAAATTTGAGTCCAGAAACCCTCCCATGTCTAGTCCTAGTACAATTTCCTTTCCTTGTTCCTTTTAAAATTTGTTCGACAATACACACGTCCCCGTATATAATACTACAAAGGAGTATTTTTATGGTGTTGATTAATTAATCAATGAAAAAGAGGTATTTTTCATCACAACTATGACACGCATACATTGTATATACATTAATGTAGAACCTGAAATAAAAAATAAGAAAGACTTATGCAAACTTAAAAGTTGCATCAACCAATTTGTGTACTTTGAAAGAAAAATAGGGTTTATGGTTTACATGATGAAATGATGATGGAAACAAGTGGGTGTGTGAGTCAAATTTGAGTCCATAAACCCTCCCATGTCGTTAAGGCATGCAAATAGTCTATCCATGTCAAATTTCAGTGCATACAAAAACGGTTTGAAAAAATTTCAACGTTGGCCCCATTCACATGTCACTATTGCCCATGTCTAGTCCTAGTACAATTTGTGTTCGGTTCGAAAGTACACACGTCGCCGCATCTAGTACTGCAAGGGAATATTTTTATGGTGTTGATTAAGCAATGAATGAAAAAAGGGGATTTTTCATGACAACTATGACACACATACATTATATATACATAAATGTAGAACCTGAAAGAAAAATGAAGAAAGGAGACGAATTGTATCCCATGTGTACATTTGAAGATACTTGTGACGAATTAGCTATAATTGGGACCACATCATCCATTTCCTTTGTTTGTCCCATGTAAATATTCATGCGACAAATTAGCTATACTATCAACGAACATTTTTTATCGATAGTATAGCTAATTCGTTGTAAGATTATTTACATTCATCACTCTTGCGACAATATCAAATGATGCTTGGATTCATTTCATATTTGGTTTATCAACTTGAAATTAAAATTTGATACTTTGCAAGCTAGTTATACCTTGAGTCAAATACAAATATGAAATTAGGAATCATTAACATATCTACTAGAACATATGAAAAATAGGGTTTATGGTTTATATGATGAATTGGTGATGGAAAAAAGTGGGTCTGTGAGTCAAATTTGAGTTGAGAAACCCTCCCATATATTTAAGGCATGCCAATAGTCTATCCATGTCAATTTTTTTTTTTTTTTTGCTGGCGGAATCGGCAACTGGGCCGGTCTCGTACTCGCGTGACACGGGGTCGATTCCGACCGCTACCACTATAACCTCCAGGTGCCATACGTATGCCCCTTCCGCAGGTACAGGTAAGTCGGGGGGATTTGAACTTGGAACCTCATCGTACATAACACGCTATATCACGACACTTGCCAATTGAGCTGCCCCCTGGGGGCTTATCCATGTCAAATTTTAGTGCATACAGAAAAATTTAAAAAAAAATTCAACGTTGGCCCCATTCATAGGTCACTGATGCCCATGTCTAGTCCTAGTACAATTTATGTTCCTTGTTCCTTTTAAAATTCATTCGACAGTACACACATCCCCGCATCTAGTACTGCAAGGGAGTATTTTAATGGTGTTGATTAAGAAATCAACAAAAAAGAGGGATTTTTCATCACAACTATTCACACATACATTGTATATACATTAATGTAGAACCTGAAAGAAAAATGAAGAAAGGCTGATGAAAACTTAAAACTTGCGTCAACCAATTTGTGTACTTTGAAAGAAATATAGGGTTTATGGTTTACATGATGAAATGATGATGGAAAAAAGTGGGCGTGTGAGTCAAATTTGAGTCCGCAAACCCTCCCATGTCGTTAAGGCATGTGAATAGTCTATCCATGTCAAATTTTAGTGCATACAAAAATAGTTTGAAAAAATTTCAACGTTGGCCCCATTCACAGGTCATTGTTACCCATGTCTAGTCCTAGTAAAATTTATGTTTGGTTCGAAACTACACATGTCCCCGCATGTAGTACTACAAGGGAATATTTTTATGGTGTTGATTAAGAAATCAACGAAAAAATGGATTTTTAATGAAAACTATGACACACATACATTGCATATACATTAATGTAGCACCTGAAGGAAAAATGAAGAAAGGTGACGAATTGTATCCCATGTGTACATTTGAAGATACTTTCGGCGAATTAACTATACTTGGAACCACATCATACATTTCCTTTGTTTATCCCATGTAAATATTCTTGCGATGAATTAGCTATACTATCGACAAATGCTTTTCGTCGATAGTATAGCTAATTCATTGCAAGATTATTTACATTCCTCGCTCTTGCGATGATATCAAAAGATGCTCAGATTCACTACATATTTGGTTTATCAAATTGAAATTAATATTTGATACTTTGCAAGCTAGTTTTACCTTGATTCAAATACAAATATGAAATTAGGAATCATTAACATATCTACTAGAACATATGAAAAATAAGGTTTATGGTTTATATGATGAATTGATGATGGAAAAAAGTGGGTCTGTGAGTCAAATTTGAGTCCATAAACCCTCCCATATCATTAAGGCATGCCAATAGTCTATCCATGTCAAATTTTAATGGATATAGAAACAGTTTAAAAAAATTTCAACATTGGCCCTATTCACTGGTCACTATTGCCCATGTCTAGTCCTAGTACAATTTCCGTTCCTTTTTCCTTTTAAAATTCGTTTGACAGTACACATGTCCCCACATCTAGTACTGCAAGGGAGTATTTTTATGGTGTTGATTAAGAAATCAACAAAAAAGAGGGATTTTTCATCACAACTATGACACACATACATTGTATATAAATTACTGTAGAACTTGAAAGAAAAAATGAAGAAAGGTTGATGCAAACTTAAAACTTGTGTCAACCAGTTTGTGTACTTTGAAAGAAAAATAGGGTTTATGGTTTACATGATGAAATGATGATGGGAGAAGGTGGGTGTGTGAGTCAAATTTGATTCCAAAAACCCTCCCATGTTGTTAAGGCATGCAAATAGTCTATCCATGTCAAATTTCAGTGCATACAAAAACAGTTTGAAAAAATTTCAATGTTGGCCCCATTCACAGGTCATTGTTTCCCATGTCTAGTCCTAGTACAACTTTCGTTCCTTGTTCCTTTTAAAATTCGTTCGATAGTACACATGTCCCCACATATAATACGACAAGTGAGTATTTTTACGGTGTTTATTAAGAAATCAACGAAAAAGAGGGATTTTTCATCACAACTATGACACGCATACATTGTATATACATTAATGTAGAACCTGAAAGAAAAATGAAGAAAGGCTAATGCAAACTTAAAACTTTCATCAACCAATTTGTGTACCTTGAAAGAAAAATAGGGTTTATGGTTTACATGATGAAATTATGATGGAAAAAAGTGGATGTGTGAGTCAAATTTGAGTCCTTAAACCCTCCCATGTCGTTAAGGCATGTGAATAGTCTATCCATGTCAAATTTCAGTTCATACAGAAACAATTTGAAAACACTTCAATGTTGGCCCCATTCAGAGGTGTTGGCACAGGGGTAGACCTAGGTTTCAACTCTAACAATGCACCAAAAAACCCTAAATACTGGCCCTTTCTGCAACACCTGCAAAGTAGTTGAAGTCTCACATGAAGTAGCAATAGGGGGTTGTAGGAAACAAGTTTCTACAACCAGGGGAAGTGCTAGATGATTTCAAAATAACAACACAATGTACCCTAGGGATCCTTAACCATATTACGCCTAGCTTCACAAAGTTAGTTATATCTCATTATATTCAACGGGAACAATAACAATGCATAGAAGTATAACATATAGAAAATAACACAGCATCAACCATAAAGAACAACAAGAATTACGTGGTTCACCCTCTCCCTAGGGATACGTCCACAAAACTGTGTTTCTTGATATATTAGATGAAAACATATAGTTATATATGTGCACTTAGATGCAAATCCTCACTCTCTCTCTTTCTGTCTTTCTCCCCTCCCAACACACCTAGCTATAGGGTTGATCTTCGCACCCAGTTGAAGATCCAAAATACAATAATGCCTTGCAACCACAACATTATATCTCAATATTTTTCTCACCAACAATAATAGTAACACCAACCCTATCAACTCTTCTAGACATTTATTTATACATTTCATGACTCTTAGACAACCCTAGGTACCAAAACCCTAGGTCCACATGACCCACATTTTGAGGACTTCGCCACCCTGTCCTTCCTTCTCCCGCGTGAGGTGCTTCAAAGCACCTATTAACGTCTTCTTCCACTTGCTGACCTATCCATGATTCATCTTCCTTGCCTCTTTTTCTTCCTTGATCTTCTCCTTTAATGACTCGATTTTCCTTTACCTCGCTCCTTCTTTTTCGCTTCTTTAACCACTTCAACCCTTCCTCAGCTTGCGTGCTTCCCACGCATTTTGTACTTTTTCTTTCTTATACTTTAATCTTTTCTTTCTTCGTTAAAACATAACCAAGGTCCAATAGGCCCCCAACACTCACATGTGACTTATCCTGAGTCATTGCAGGGTTGAACCTCCTATATTACTTTGACTGCAGACTGCATGGAGCAGCCTGTTCTTTTTGCTCTGTCCCTACCTGTCATGTGCAAACTATCTTTTCTGTGTCTAGTACACAATTTCAGCTACACTTGGCACCTATACCCTTTTTCCTTTTCTTTTACCAAGAGCTACATGACAATTGGTTTTCACAGTACAACTTCAACCAACTCCCATTCACTAGACCATCCTTCCATTCTCCATTAACCGTCTTCAACTATGCAGCTCCACCTTCTGTAATATAGAAAACCTCGAATGGACCAAACCAATATGTCCTGAACTTCCCTAGATGCTTCATAAACTTGTTTTCATACAAAAGTACCAAGTCTCCCTATTTAAATTATTTCCTCTTGATATGTTGGTCATGGTAAGCCTTTTCTTGCTCTTTTTGTACATGTTGTTTGTTGGGTATGTGTTATATTCTTTGCACGAGTAGTAGTGTCTGAGCGTATGTGCTGGGCGCGCAGGGGGGTTAGAGGAGGGGGGGGTGTAGGGGGGTGGAGCCCCCCGTGTGGGGGTTCGGGGCCAGATCCCTTGAAAAATAAATTTCTGCCTCGGGAAACTTGACACCTGCCTTGAGAAACGTGTCATGTATGTAGGTGGTTTTTCGGCACATGGTTTTTTCTGATGGTTTTTCTATTTCCGATTAAGGAGTTAGGGTTTTGGATTAATATAGGTCATTGGGTTAGGGTTTTGGATGTCGCTGGCTCCTATATGTATTTTTTATTGTAAACATTGTAACACAATGAATGAATATAGAATATGTTGGTTTTCTCGGTTTGAGTTTCTAGTGGAAAAATCTCTGTGTAATGTTTGTATCTGCCATTGTATCTTTTCTGTTCTTTTTCTGAATATCGATTTGCAGTAGATATTTTACAAGGTTAGAATTTACATTTGGTATTAGAGATTTATTGGCTTCACGCAGACACCTTTGTGGTCAAGGGTTTGGCTCGGGACTATGATAAGCCTTATTACAGTGGGAGTTCTATGGTATTGTTTTTCAGGTGAAAATAAATGGAAAGCAATTTGAAGATGGAGATCGAGAAGTTTAATGGTAAAATTTTTGATATGTGGAAGATCAATATGGAAGATATGTTGGTGGATAGAGATCAGTGGATCATGGTAGATCCGGGTACTGCACCTACAAGAACTTCTGCAAATGACTGGAAAAAGTTGGACCGAAAGGAAAATAGCACAATCTGACTGTGTCTCTCCAATTCAATATTACTAAATGTGTTAGAGGAAGCTACAACAAAGAATTTATGGGAAAAGTTGGGAAAGTTGTATCAGTCTAAGTCCCTAGTAAATAAAATATTCCTGAGAAAGAAGTTGTATAACCGGAAGATGAAATATGGAGACTCAGTGGCAAAGCATTTGAATGCCTTCAATATTGTGGTAAGTCAATTAATACCTGTTGATATTAAAAGTTCATATGAAGATAAATGTATTGGTTTGTTGTGTTCTTTACCAAACTTGTGGGATAGTCTGGTTGTGTCCATAGGTAGTAATACAACTTCTTTGAAGTTTGAATAAGTGGTCTCATCCTTGTTGTCGGAGGAGATGAGACAAAAAAATATGGAAGGACATAGCACAGACACATTATCTGCAAGGGGACGTTCCCAAGAAAGAAATAGATCTAGTTTCTCAAGTGGAAGATCTAAGTCTAAGGGTAGATCTAAATCTCTCAGAAAGTTTGTAAGGGTATGTTGGAGATGTGGAAAAGAAGGGCACTGCAAGAAGCAGTGTAGATCTAAAGTTGAGAAAAATAAGGGATATGAAGAATCTTCTTCTATAGAAGAAAATACCTCCAAGGAAGAAGGAGGGGATGTGTACTTGGCCTCTTCAAGCACACATGCAGATCATGAGGCATGGTTGGTTGACTCTAGTGCATCCTTTCATATGACTCCCCACAGGGATTGGTTCTGCGAATATGAAAAGTATGATGGAGGTAATTTTTTTTTAGGTAATGATTTGACAACCAGAATCATAGTAAGAGGAGGGGTCAAGTTGAGGCTCATAGATGGAAGGATTAGAACACTTCCTGGTGTTCAGCACATCCTAGGTATGGCCAAAAATTTGATTTTTGTAAGCAAAATGGAAGATGCAAGGGTAAAAACAATATTTGAAAAGGGAACTTGCAAGATGGTTCGAGGAGAAATTGTGTTGATGAAGGGAGTTCGGTTTGGAAATCTATATAAGCTACTAGAAAACACTATTAGTGATGGGTGTAATAGCTCCATTTTTCCTGATATTGGAGTTGAAGAAAAAATAACTCCTACAATATCTGGAGAAAAGGTTATGTTGTGGCATCAAAGACTGGGGCATATCAGAGAGAAGGGTCTTTGACTGCTACACAGTAAAGGTATGGTTGAAGGTATGTCTAATTGATCTATGGATTTTGATTTCTGTGAACATTGTTTATATGGGAAGAAGAATCCAGTAAGATTCCCCTCTAGTGTAATGAGGGCAAAAGGAATTTTACAGGTAGTTCATAGTGATGTTTTTTGACCTGTGTTGGTCCCATCATTTGGAAAATCTGTTTACTATGTCTCATTTATAGATGACTTCTTGAGGAAAACTTGGATATATTTCATCAGGAAGAAATCTGAAATCTTTGACAGGTTTAAAGAGTTTAAGGCTCTTGTTGAGAATCAAATAGAGAAAAGAATTAAGGTGTTGAGGACAGATAATGGAGGAGAGTTCTGCGGGAATGAATTTGAAGAATTTTGTAAGAAGTGCAGTATAGAAAGGAAGAAGACTACTCCATATACACCTTAGCAGAATGGAGTTGCAGAAAGGATGAATAGGACACTGATGGAAAAAGCAAGGTGCATGCTTAGTGGTGTCGGGTTAGGGCAAGAATTCTGGGTAGAGGCAGTGGGTACTACATGTTATCTGGTCAATAGATCACCCTCATCAGTGTTGGATGACAAGACTCCACAAGAGGTATGGACTATTAAGGAACCTTCTCTCACACATCTTAAGGTATTTGGCTGTGATGCATATGTTCATGCTCCAAAGGAAAACATGAGTAAGCTGGATAAGAAGGCTGAAAAATGTATCTTTATTGGATATAAAGATGATCTCAAAGGTTATAAGATTTGGAACCTAGAAACTAAGAAGGTAGTGTATAGCCGAGATGTGGTATTTAGAGAAATGAAGGATGTTGTTAAACAAGAAGTCCTACCAAATAAGGAATAACCATAGAAGATAGAGTTTGATTTAAAGGATGATGAATTAGACTCTACAAAAGAACATGAATAAGAAGAAGAAGATCCTCATACTCCAGTATTGAGGAGATCAGTTCGAGAAAGAAGGCTACCATAAGGTATAGTCCATCTGATTTCCATTCAAATTTTGCTTTGTATATTATTGATGATGATCCTAGAACTATCAGGGAGGTAGTGGATTCAGAGGATGGAAATCTCTGGAAAAGGGCCATGGAAGAAGAAATGGCATCTTTGGATAAGAATGAGGCTTGGGATCTAGTGGAGTTGCCAACTGGAAGAGAGCCCATTGGAAACAAATGGGTATTTAAAAAGAAGCTAAATGCAGAAGGAAAAGTGGAGAAATACAAAGCTCGGTTAGTAGCAAAGGGTTATTCTCAGGTTGAGGGAATTGATTGGTGATATTTTTTCTCTTGTTGCCAAGTTAACCTCCATAAGATTTATGTTATCTGTTGCTGCTGCATTTGATTTTGAAATAGAACAAATGGATGTGAAGACAACATTCCTACATGGGGATCTAGAAGAATAAATTTATATGAAGCAACCAAAAGGTTATGCTGTGAAAGGAAAGGAGCTGGTATGCAAGCTGAAAAAGTCCCTATATGGTTTAAAACAATCACCAAGGATGTGGTATAAAAAATTTGATACTTATATGCTGGGACTTGGCTTCAAAAGAAAGAAAGAGGATCACTATGTGTATTTTAAACTAATTGTTGATCATTTGATTTATTTGGTCTTGTATGTGAATGACATGTTGCTGATAGGAAACAACAAGGAGATTATCCAGGATGTGAAAACTCAGTTGTCCTCTAAATTTGACATGAAGGATCTCGGTGCTTCAAATTTCATT
>JASDQU010099704.1:224852-278599 GCA_032191745.1 Picea mariana | reverse complement strand
AGGACATGTCTCATGTTCCATATGCGAGTGTAGTTGGCAGTTTGATGTATGCAATGGTCTGTACTAGATTGGACATTGCACATGCAGTGGGAGTTTTGAGCAGGTATATGTCAAAACCAGGGAAGGAGCATTGGACAATAGTAAAAAGGGTTTTCAGGTATTTACGTGGCACTACTAGCTATGGATTGTGCTATGAAGGAAGACCGGGATTGGACAGAGTGGTGGATATACATGGTTTTGTGGATGTAGACTGGGCTAGAGATTTGGATGATATGAGATCTACAAGCGGGTATGTGTTTAACCTATTTGGAGGAGCAATAAGTTGGATGAGCAAAAGACAGGTTGTAGTGGCACTTTCAACTACAGAAGCTAAACACATGGCAGCCACTCATGCAAGTAAGGAAGTAGTATGGTTACAAAGATTGTGTTCAGGTATTGGGTTGGTACAAAAAGATGTAAGGATAGAGTATGACAGTCAGAGTGCAATTTTTCTAGCGAAGAACCCTGCTTATCATTCAAAGACAAAGCACATGGATGTTCAATATCACTTTGTGAGAGACATGATTGAAGAAAAGAAAGTATCACTGGTGAAGGTGGAAACTTTGAAGAATGTTACAGAATCATTAACAAAATCGGTGAGCACTAAGAAGTTCTCTTGGTGTAGAGGATACATGGGCATTGCTGCCATGGATTGTTGACTATGTAACCCTGTAACCCCCTGTATGCAAAGAAAACAACAAGTGTGAGAATGTTGGGTATGTGTTATATTCTTTGCACAAGTAGTAGTGTCTGAGCGTATGTGCTGGGCGCATAGGGGGATTAAAGGAGGGGTTGCTAGGAACCCCATGTGGGGTTCGGGGGAAGCACCCCCAATTTTTTTTTCCTCGGGAAACGTGACACCTGCCTCAGGAAACATGTCATGTATTTAGGTGGTTTTTCGGCACATGGTTTTTGTTGATGTTTTTTCTATTTCCGGTTAAGGAATTAGTGTTTTTGACTAATCCAGGTCATTGGGTTAGGGTTTTGGATGCCGCTAGATCCTATATGTATTTTGTATTGTAAACATTGTAACATGATGAATGCATATAGAATATGTTGGTTTTCCTGGTTTGGATTTCCAGGGGAAAAATATCTGTGCAATGTTTGTATTTTCCATTGTATCTTTTCTATTCTTTTTCTAAATATCTGTTTGCAGTAGATATTGTACAAGGTTATAATTTACACTATTGAAATCCTGCAATGAACATGTCTTCCTCCAGTTCTATCAACTGCACGAGCCTATATTGAACAACGTCAGTGTCATCCATACCTGTAAATGCTGCAATTCTTAAACTAGGAACCAAGTATTCCATAGGTACCACTGCTTCCAAGCCATATAATACTAACTTAAAGGGAGTCTATGTAGTTAAATTTTTGCAAGTAGTTCTATAAGCCCATAATACTGCTGGAATTATCAAATCCCAATCATCTCTGGAATAACAGAGCATGAGTATAGATATACTGGAAGAGGTATAGGAGCAGTCGAACTAGGACACAAAAACCATGAAGGAGGTGCAACTAGAGAACATCGAAGCAACTCCAAAATTCAATGGAATGACGTTGAATCTGAAAGCAACAATTGAGCCAGATGAGTCTCAAACGACCATATCAGACCACCTACCAGAAGGAACAGTAGAAGATGTTATGGGTTGGCCAGAATGGTATACTGAGAAACAACTAGAAGCTGCTGGAACTTCGATCCAGCCACTACCGCCAAAGAAAGACAAGATACAGATACCCAGGTCACCTTGCAAGAAAACTACCGCATAAATCATTCTACTCCATATACAAGATGAGGTACAGGTAGGACCATACCTGTTGGGTCATATAGGGAAGCTCAAATACTTGTACCATGGTGTAGAAGACTAATACAAGTTTTCGTAAATTGAAAAGAGAGTGTACATGGAGACAGTGGGCACGAATCCATTTGGGAAACCAATAGCCAGTCCAATGGGAAATCGGGTTGGATAAGACAAGCATTTTAGGACTGGTAGACCTACCACATTTTGGAAGAGGTTAGTATGCAACTATGTGCGTCAAACAATTGCTAGTAGTCACGCATGGTGGGGACATCTAGTTGGAAAAGGTTGTCTTGATAGATGTAGAGACTATCACAAACATAACATGATTTCCATCTTGGGGCATGGATCTTGTACAGTTTCTAGATGACAAAGCTAGGGAGAAGGTGCTATCATAAGAGATGAAGAAAAATTATGGCACCGACTGGGGGACAAGAGAGATCATTATCAAGAGGATCAATGATGCCATAACACAATTAGGCATGAAAATATTAGCCTGTAATCTACTAAGAAAATTCCGCAGGGAGGAAGTCCCAGTTGGGGTTGTTGTAGTTGCATCTGAATGCATAGAAGGCACCACAGTGAGCTGGGAACCATACATCTTGAACTTATTCTTAAATGACTGCAAGGATGCGCAGGATCTAGGAATGAAGTTTCACTATTCATGGTTGATCACATTAATAGTATTCATGGTATGGAAAGAGCCAAGGTATGTATTTTTTTGTATGAGACCCAAACCAAACCAGGGAGAAAGATATTTGTTGCTCAGAGCAAGGCCAGATGTTAGGAGAAAAAGGATGAACAGGTCCATCTTTGAAGGATACCTATGCGACCTATAGGAATCCATGTCCAAAAGATGGAGAATAACACCAGAGGCCGTCACATGTTATAAAGACATTGAAAACTTCCAGACCACATGAAATACAATGTGGATACAGGTGAGGAAGGATCCTGATAAATAATGGCTATAGATGCACTATTGTATCATAGAGGGAGACATCCTGATTTTGGTCCTCACCTAGGAATTGTCAGAAAGAACAACAGAAGAAGAGGTAGGGCAGAGAGAAACCCAGACAAAGAAAATCTAAGTGCCCAAGAGGCGAAGAATGGGTCAGGGAAAAACAACATAGACAAACCAAGGGCCAACGAAGACAGGGACCCAGAATGGGAAGAAGGATAAGATGCATCCATCCAAGGAAAAGTAGAAATAGGTCGAGCCCATGCAAGAGACCACAACAAGTCCCAACTCACAAGAAAAGGGGGAACCAAGAGGCCAACCATGCAGACTGGAGGCATGTGCAAGAAAATTAAGGCACAAAGAACATCGCCAGAGTATACGATCACAGATGACGATGGAGAGATGATATCCCAAATGGTCCACGATTTTATATCCTAATATTTTGACCATACTGCACACCATAGGAATAGGATTCAAGAGGAGCTAGAAGAAATGCAATGACTCCTCAAGAAAATTAGGGAATCGCACACAACAAGCAACAGGGGAAGAAAACCATTAGCACCACAGATGGAGGAAAGAGTGGAAGTAGAAGAATGAGATCCATTCCACCCATTACCGCACCCCAACGCAACATTCCACATCACACCCAGTATGCTGCACATGGATGAGATTGTGCGGTAGACACCCCTAAAGGACTTAAGCCAAATCCAACTAGTGTTGACACGGATTCCAACTAGGGCACTACACAAGTTGCAGGTTAGCATAAACCATGAGGTACAGTCTCGTGAACATAAAGACTTAGTTGAATTGCAACGAGCAACAGAGAAGTAGGACGTGCTAGAGATAGTCTATAAGAATGATAAATTTGAGACCTAGGATGAAAGAGAGTGCATAAATGGATTGGAGAATAAAGTGGTAGGAACTTACGAGAATATTCCATAGGTCACGCATAAATATGAAATCACAACAGTAGAAAAGATTGATCGGATTGTGCACAATCGATCAATATCAGAAGGAGATCAAGAATCACTGAGAGTAGCTCATACCAACCACTCCACTAGTAGTGAAGGAGAAAAGGAAGCAGGAAGAAACAACATAGCTGCAGGAGATAGTGAAATAGGTTAGCACAACAACTGACTTGTTTGATAAAGAAACATTGTTGTGGACTAAGTTAGAGGAGGATCAATAGGTCCAAAATTGGGACAAGGAAGAAGAAAGGATCAACATCACAATCTATGACCTCAAGTAGAGGCATAAGACAATGTCAATCACATAACACATTAAAGGGGTGCAGGACATGAAGAGATTGCAAACAGAGCTAACTACTGTGTAAACACATAAACATAAGTGTCAAGATCAAATGGAACCATTGCAGGAGCAGGTAGCAAAAGTATTGGAACAAGCAGAGAAATCCAAGGCACAGATAGCGCATACCCAGGTAGAATGCATGGAATTGATCAATGATGAAATTGCAGTCCAGATAGTGGACACACTCAAGGAGAAGACTGCGCAGGCATAGACACAGGAAACAGAGCTCTAGTAAAAGTTCCAGATGATCACGAAGGAGATCGAGGAAGCACAAAAAGGTTAGATGGTTCGGAATGAGCCACATGTCAGTGTTGGGGGCCTCTTGGAGGCAGGACAAAGCAGAAAAGCAAGGCATTTTTGGGAAAGAAAGCATGCACGAGGAAAGAGACAGCTGGAAGGAAGAACTAAACGCGTGCATTCAAGGAAGATCTAACGAAAGTAGGGTTAGAGTTTTGGTAAGGTATTGTAAATGACTGAAGAGCCAGAAATGTATAAATATAGATACTTAGGTATCATAAGGGATTGGTTTTTGGTTCAGAGATATACTTAGGTATCATTGGGATTATTTTTGTTGCTCGTTTTTATGCATGAGTTCATGCGATATGAGATATCTTGTTGTATGATCTATTTTTTTATAAATTGTTGAGCTAAAGAGGATGAAGGAGGGTAGATATTGAGGGTTAGATCACAGGATGGGGAGCCTGGTCCGATCTAGTCTGCCTCATATAGATATTACTTGACTGAGGGGAGTTGTAAGCACGTGGTGCTGTAGAGGTGGAAATACTATAATAAAAGAGATGAGATACAAATATTTGTGGACATATCCCAGGAGGGGGTGAACCATGGTAACATCTGTGTTATGTGATGAATACATGTATATTTTTATTGTCTTCAGTAGTTATTATTATTTTTAATGAATGAGTTGTTATATTTCCTATTTATTCGTCGATAACAGTACATTGTATTTACAAGTTACAATAAATGTTTCAATATATATCTCTCTTATCTCACCCTCAATCCTAGGTTGTAAACACTTGAGACTTACAACCACCCATTAAAGCTATCTCGGGTGAGATTGCGCAGCACATTCTGTGTGCTTTGTTGCCTTCTGGTTTACCAGGAAGTCCTTTAGAGGCTTTGTTGGAAACCCGAACAGACATGAACCCTGGGTCAATAAACTTAGAAAGTATAGAAGAGTAGTCAACCAACAACACTGTAAATATTGGTCAATGCTTTCTCCAATATCTCATTGAAAGCTTCGACTGTGCCATTCTTCCGTGGGTGGTATGGAGTGCTCTTCTGATGGTGAACTTCGAACTCCTGAGTCAAGGATTCAATATTTTTTTTGATGAAGTGTGTGCCTTGATCACTCATAAGGATCTTCATGCATCCAAATCTGGTTATCATATCATCAAAGATGAATTGCGCAGCTGTAGCTGCACTAAAATCCTTAAATTATCTTACTTCTGCCCATATGGTCAAATATTTTGTAGCAGTGATAATGTATCAAGCTCCTGTGCACTTTCCTGGTGGGTTGATTGGTCCCACAAAGTCAATATCCCATTTCTCAAATGCTTGTAAGGTTAAACTAGGTGCTAAAGGAATCTTATCCCTTCTAGAAGGCTTCCCTGTTCTCTGACATACATCACAGGCTTTGTAGTATTCCTTAGCATCCTTATGTAAAGTGGGCCACCATAGGCCAACTCTGAGAACCTTCTGCATTGTTTCTTTCCCTGCATGATTTCCTCCTACGATGCCTTCATATGATTCTATGAGGATCAATGTTATTTTAGACTCCATAACACATCTTCTCAAGATCTCATCTGGTCCCATTTTGTATAGTTGTCCAGCGATAATTTGAAAATATGCAACGCAGAATACCAATTGTTTCTTCTGAATAATGGTATACTCGCGAGGTGCCATTATTGTGGACATGAACTAGACTATCTTGGTGAAGTGATCATTGAATTTTCAAATGGCCAACAACTGTGCATTTGGTAGTGTATCCTCCAGACTGGTAGGTTCCTCACCATGTTCTAACTTGGACAAGTGATCATGTCCTTTATTCATTCTTCTTGGCTTGACCATGATCTCAAAGTCATACTCCTAGAATAATAGTCACCATCTACATATTATTCCACCCAACACTGGCTTGTTGACTAAGTACTTCAATGAAAAATCATCAGTGAGTATCTTAAAATGTCCTCCCAACAAGTAGTGTCTAAACTTTTGTAGCGCATATACCATAGCTAAGACTTCTCTTTCAATGGTAGTATAATTTGTTTCAGATGTAGAAATATTTCTTCTATCAAAATATATAGGGTGGTCAATGTCTCCTACTCCTGGTTTTGCTAAGACTGCTCCTAATGCAATGGATGAAGCATCGACATGAACATTGAACTCCTTACCCCAATCTGGAAAACCAAGATAAGCATAGTGCCCATTTTTTTCTTTAGTGTGTCGAAGCTTTGTTGGCATTCCTCTGTCCATTGAAACTTACTGTCTTTCTTTAATAGATTCTCCATAGGTGTTGTGATCTGTGTGTAGCCCTTAATAAACTTTCTATAGTATCCAATGTGCCCCAATGAAGTGCACAACTATCTAACCAAAGTAGGAGGAGGTAGATCAACAATGATAACAATCTTGGAAGGATCTACCAAAAACCCCTTTTTGCACACAATATGTCCTAACAACACTCCAAAAGGAGAAAATAAAATACACTTCTTTATATTTAGGGAAATCTGATGTTTCTTGGACTTATCTATCATTAATCTAAGACATTCAATATGATATTTCAGTAGGATAAAAATGGTCCAGTCATCAAAGTATGCTTCCAAACATTTGTGTAAAAAGTCCTTAAATGCTTCGACCACCACCGTGGAAAAGATGGTTGGTGCATTCTTCAAGCCAAAAGGCATCACAATGTATTGAAAATAACCCCATTCTATTGCAAATGTTGTCTTATGTCGGTCTTCCTTGGCAATTCTGATCTGGTGATAGCCTAGAAATTCATCTGTGAATGAGTAAACCTTCTGTCCTCCTACATTATATAGAAATTCATCAGTAAAAGGTGTAGGAAATGGGTCATGTAGGAATGCATCATTTTGTTTCCTTAGGTCTACACAGATTTTGATTTCTCCTGATTTCTTATCCTAGACCACCATAGGGCTGATTCATTCAAATTATTCAATTGCTTCTATGATTCCTGCTTCCAACATTCTATCTAATTCAATTTTAACCTTTTTCTTGTACTTGGGATTCAGTGTGCAAGGTCTCTTCTTGATAGGTCTTTCATCCTCTTTCAAAGGGATCTTCATTTCTCCCATGGGCCCTTTAATTCCCTTAATGTATGTGAACTTGGTTGGAAGCAAGTCTTGATACTCATGCAATAGTTTTGTAATCTTACTAATAGTAGCATCATCCCAATAGTCTCCAACATTTGCCAACTTAGGTGCTTTCTCTGTTCCAATATTAACCTTCTTAATTTTAATAAAATTCCCTATAAAAGGTAATTCAATCCCTGGCCCTTCTATGTCTCTTTTCCCTTCAGTTTCTGAAATGTTCACATTCTTGGGATGATCATCCTCATCAACATTAATATTATAACAACCATGTAACCGCTGAAGAGGTGCAATCCATTCATCTTCTTCTTGTTCAAAAGGGGGGTTAGATACTTCCTCAAAGACCTTCTGTCTTATAATTTGTAAAGCCTGATCTACTGTAGGGTACTGAATTTGAAATAGGAATGTAGCTATAAATTTCTGGGTCATACCATACCAATCTGTAGTGGTTAAGTTAAGCGTAGTTTTGCTTGAAGATACCAATTGATGGGTGTGGTATCTAAGGTTTTAATGAAATTATGTACCCAATGTTCTTTAGGAGTGTTTCTCCAGGCCTCCTCACAACTTCACATATGGTCCTTAGGACAACTCTGACCTATGTATCAAACTTCACATCCTTCAAGTTGGTTTGAAAAGTGCATTGTCAATAAGGTGCGACATTGCACGCATTCTGTGATGTTCTTCTTATGTGTTACCCACCATCTAGCTGGTGTTGCTTTGAAGGCTTCATCTAGTGCCGACATCCTCTATTGTACTGGTACAATTTTATCAATTCAGATAGAAATGTTTCTAAATGATTCAAGCCATCAAATGTAGGAATATTACTTACTTCTGTGCCAATCTAGTGAACTGCATTGGTCAATCTGTCACACCTCTGTGTAGAGACTTCATACATTTTGTTCTGCCAATTCTCCAATGCTTCTGGTGAATCTAATGAGCATGCACTTTCACTTCACCAACTTAGATTTCCATCTACTATAGGGTTAATGTAATCATGATGTCCTACTGTCAATTTAAAGATGTTCTCTAGTTTGTAGGCATGGTCTTCTTCTCTTATAGGTTCCGTGTATTTGTGAACTTCATCAGGATCAAGAGGTGTAATGACCTTAAGGCCATTACCCTTGAATGTCATTCTTCTCTTATTTAGGTCAACAATAGTCAGATTGTTGAAATCCCAATCAATTCCTAACAACTTAGGATAGGGATAACTATCATCAACAATCTCGATCACTTCGAAATCTGCAAATGTCCTTACTCTGTCGATGTCCACAGGGACATGCTCTAATCTTCCAAAGGGGCTTACTGCCTGCTGATTATCCATCCTAAGCCTAATAGGGGAGTAAATCAATCTAGGTTTTCCCATTAGTGCCCAAGTATGCTTTGTCATAACATTTACTTCTGATCCCAAGTCGAGGACCACATAGTCCACGTCGTAGTCTCCAATATGAGCACTAAGGTGCAATTCCTTGCTTGTCCTCCTTTTCCTTGACACTTAATTCACAACTCTACTCAACAGAGGATCTAGTATTCCTTTTTCATACTTTCTTATCAGGTGTTGTAGCTCCTGTACAACTCTTTCATCTTTAATCAAATTGATACAAGTATATAAGAAATCCATAAGCTTGCTTATCTCTTTTCCTTGCCTCAGTAGGATAGACCGATCAAATTTTGGAGGCATTTGACATTCCTTTACTTTTGGTTGTGCCCTATGTTAGCGATCAAAAATGCACTGGCATTTTTGAAAGAATGATTCCTAATATTGTAGGGAATATTTGACTATCTTCCTGGGATTCAAATGTAGATTTGAAAGCACCATTGGAAAGATTAGGATTTGTAGATGTCGATCGACTATTTAAGCATGCAAAACGGACTCTCCATGACTGAGAAATTTGATTTTTACAAATCTGCGCTTTCACTAGCTAACCCGTCTTGAATTTTGCTAGTTAGCTGGTGAAAGCTCCGCCTTTCACCAGCTAAGGAGCAGATTTTTGGGTAAATTAGCTGGTGAAAGCCTGTCACGGCTAGAATGTTACGGTTTTTTCCTAGATCGTAAATTTTTGCATGAGAATGAATTGAAACCTCTTCTAAGGATTTATTAATGAATTATCAAATCTATCTAATCAGCCACTTTTGGAAAATGAAGAGAAGAAAAGGTGTACAAATGTCAATTACCATCCTTAAAAGAGGCAGAATTTCAGGGTTTTGGGAGCCACATCACGTAATTTGAATTTCATTATCAGATTATCAAACCAGAGAGCCTTGGGAGGCTGAGCTACACATCATCGGATTTCAACCACATTTTGAGGGCCATCAGATAAAGATTTACCTTACTTTGAGGATCTATTCCTATTCCTTTTTAAATACTGTTTGTTTACTATTTCTAGAAATTCAGATCCATAGTTTTAGAATCTGATAACTAAATTGTAAATCTATAAAGCTACAGAAGGAAGATGAATGAAAGGGGTTCAATTCTGGATACATTTTTGGCTATGTAATTTGACACTATCTTACCATATGAATGACAGTTTTCTTTGGTCATTATATATCAGTCTGTCCACATTATCCATTACTCTATATTTAATTCTATTCAGTTCAGTTGTTCAGAAATGTCATCTTCTGATATAGCTCATGGATATGAATTAGATCTTCTTTGTATTCTTGTATAACCCTACAGATCTGTACTTGGTTATCTTGAATGTTTTTCTTCATACCTAGATTATTTACTATAACTGATATCTAGTTTCTCAAAGCACTTGTTTATTTAGAGGTATGACATGTTGTCTTTTTTCTAAGCCTTCTAAATTATCCCATTGTTCCAAGCACTTGATTGTTAGTGATTTCTTAAGTTACCAAGCATCCTTAGCCTACAACCCTAAGGAGTTTCTTGGAGTGATAACAAATTGGCGTCGTTGCCAGGGAGAGAGTACTGAAGCTCAGCTTCCTTGGGAGAATGACACAATATATCTAGCTCTTGATGATAGACAAGAAGTAGACACTATTGGTTGTACATCATCTATCTGGTGACTCCATGAAGGGCGAATTCAATGGCGACTCCATTGTTTAGAAATCTGTTGGTGACTCCACTGGTATGAAATGGAAAAGATCTTAGCTAGGAGGTATGCTTTCTGTGATTTTTCAGATATAGCCAGTTTTCCACATCCAGTGATGACTATAATTGAATGGGATGATTATCTTCTGAGATTCATAGGAAGCAAGAATGATCATCCCGGTGAGCACTTATTCAATTTTCATAAGTGCATGCTTGAACATGGTTTTGTTCACGAAGATGTCTTGATCAATCTGTTCAAATTTTCTTTAGAAGAAAATCCTTGTGAATGGTGTCAATCTCTTCCTAATGTTAGTATCCATTCTCTAAAGGATTTTCATGTGGCTTTCAATTCATATTACAAGAAGTTTTACTCAACTGATCTTATTTTTGATAACTGTTGTAAAGAATATGCATTCCACATCCAGCATTCAGTTAGTATTTCTTTCGATTGTGAAGATGTTGGTGATAGTCATATTGTAGACACATTTGTCATTGATTCAAATGTCTCTTATAGTTTTGACTATGGAATTAAGGAGGCTTCAGATTTTGATAAAGAAGTTGCTGATATGAATTCAGTATCCCAAGAAATTCAGAAGTAGTTGTTCTTTCCTTTACCATCAATACCCATCATACTTGATCTGGAATCTGCAGCAGATATCAAACAATCCATGATTAGTATAGAAATCAGTCTACAACCATTTTCGGATTTACAGATAGCTAAAAGTGCCAGCCTTCATGGGAAAGAGAATACCCAGATATTTTTTGATTTTTAGCTCAAACAACAGGAAGAGGTTTTTCTTTATAGCTTAGTTGATCCTTTTGATGATTATTGCGAGTCTTTGAGTAGAACAGATGTCAATATGTTTTTGAAGGAAGGTTGGTTATGCTGCCCTTTCAAACTCCATTTCTGTATGCTATGGTTTCTAATATTTTTCAAGTCAAGATCAATCATGATATCAGTAAATCAGTTTCTTACTTAGCTGCATTGGAAATTCAGTTTTACTTGATCAATCTGCCTCTACTGGTTAGAGTAGGAATAGATAGAAAATAATCTCGTCATCGAGCATGAGATCCTTTTCAGTCTAGTAGTTTGCAGCAGGAACTTGTGTTCATCATTTTATTACAGTTTGAATAAGTTGTAGGGATGGATGAGGAGATTTGAGCAAATGGCCTTGTATGTTGGCCTTGATGTAGTCTAGAGCAGGCATCTTATTGTCCTTTCTGCTCTACAACTGCGATTTATAAATTCCCTCTTTTTATTTTTGTTATTCTCGACTAGTTTTGTTTATAAGTTCTAGATTGGAACAAAAGACCAGTAGGACATTGCGGGTCTTGACGGGGTGTGTATATGCCATGACTATTAAATGCTTCAGTATATAAAAGAGGCCCAATATTGTTTGTAGTCCTATACTGAGAATAAGTTGCTTGGTTATGAAGGAGAAACAACTATGTATGCTCAACACCATAAAATGCATCACCAAACAGTGGTGGTTTTGAATAGCCTTGAACTATTTAGGGGTGCAGACATTTGCTGGTGACATGAATGCAAGTAGTGGTAACTCTACATTTTTTTGACCCTTGTATTACCAGGCTCCTCATTCACACCTTCCAATACTCCAGCAAGTATTTGTATGGACAAAATTCATAAAATATGTTGTCAGGCCTGCAACTGGTATATCAAGGATTGGAGATGTTGATGTTAACAACTATTTTGCTATCTATCACCCTCATTATATCTTACTACCCCATAGATAGCTCACATAAAGTGCACACATGAGAAGAATTTGGCAAATGCGGTGAAGCTACCCCCTCAAACTGAAAGCGAGTTTCTTCATCCAAAAGTTCCAACTTTAGTATATGGCTCTGTCCCTTCAGATCACCCTTTTGCCTATCCTAATGAGGGCTGTGAAAAATGCTACATACATGAGTATAAATTAAATCTTCATCTCAGAAGAGAACATGCAGGTTATGTTTTTAAAGAAAATGGAAGGCATGGTATTGATAGTGAATATGAAATGGATTAAGGAAGTGACCAACATGCAAATGTAAGGAATCTTCATAGAAAGTTTTTGAATGTGTCTTCTGTCGATTTAAATACAAAAATGAGTTCCAGAGCAATTGTGGAATAAAAAAAACCAAGGAAGGGACATCCTCAAGAAGGCACAGAAGAGAGCAAAAACCAGACCTATAAAAAAGACTGGAACATCGTCAAAGAAGCCAAAATCTTCTCAGTATAAATGAAGTAAGGAAATTTTTTGAGTTTCTAAAGTTTTGTTGAAGTTACAACTTTTGGTGGCTTAGGAGAACAAATGATTGTTCATTAGCTACCAAAAGGCAGAGATTTTGGCAGTTAACGTTTTCAAATTTTGTCTCTTTAACAACCAAAAGCACAGAAACAGGGCAGAACGCTACAAATTTTGCACAGATCCAATTTTTCTTAATCCAAATGCCATGAGAAGGGTTCCTAACGATAGATGATAATTAATGGCATTATTATCAAGTTTCATTTCTAATTTTGAAGGTGTCTAGCAAGGCGGAAAGATTGAATTGGTTACCTGTTTTTGGAAAAAAAATGTTGTCTTTCTACCAATAGTGGCAAACTCGATTCTTCACACAGCCTATAGAGATCTACTACAACTGTCGAAGATTTTGAAAACCAGGAAGATTTTTTTAGATAAGAGCATGGGTCTTTTGATGAAAATACTTGTGGCACACCTTCGCCTCCTTCAAAACAAGGGGCTTCAATTGGTGCTGCTGTTGTGGCTTCGGTAGCAGTTCCACCTCATGGAAAGAAGATTGTGACATTTTCATTAGCATGGGACAGTCCAGAAATCAGATTTCCTAGTGGAAAATCATATAAAAGATGCTATACCAAATTTTATGGATCTGATGGAAATGCGGCAACAAATCTTGTTCGGGATACCCTCATTGAGCATCGAAATTGGGAGTAATCTATAGAAAGTTGGCAAAGACCTATACTACAAGATGATAAACTCCCATTGTGGTGTCAAATTTTAATTTGTAGATCGCCCAACAAACATTTCATTTGGCGTGTGATATGGCCGAGTAGATATTGCATTGACAGATCATTGTTTTGTTATTTTAATAGGTATCAATTTTGCAGAGAAAACGCAGATTTGTATCCTCAGAAGGTTAAAGTCATGCAAATGCCGAGCAGAGAGATGAACGGGTATCCAGGATGCCATTCATAAATGCCCTAAAGATGTGTTCATGGATTTTGGGCACAAAAGGAGAAGTTCTTCCTGTTGCTATCGACTCTTGCAAAGGAGCAACAACATTATCATTTTACATTTATTACACAGGCCAGGTGGATGGGGATCAGATCTTGCTAATTGTTACTCTCGTCAGGCTGATATTGTTTTGTGGGGATATGGTGGGTACAATACATGATGGGCTCTGTTACTTCTCGACAAGATCTTCCCCCTTAATTGCTCAGACTTGATGCTGGTAGTGCTAATCACACCTCCTCCCATTGATGAAAATGGTCGTAGGGAGTATGCAAGAGATATCTATGGAGAGAATGTTGTGATATCATATTTGAGCTAGAATAGAATTAATGTTTCATTATTCTATTCATCAAGTTCGGGTATTGGTTATCAGATCAAACAGCCTGAAAGTTCCTCATACCTGCGCGCAAATACAACTCCAGATTCATTCAAGTGGCAAGCGATGGTCGAAATCCTGGTTTTGTGATTAACGTTCGAATAATTATTGGCTCAAGACTCGTTACAGGTTAGTCAAGTCACAGTTCTTCTTTAGTCTCGACTGAAATTGACCGAAGTATTACCTATATTCTCTCTGTATTTAAGATTTTCATTACAATTGAACTCCAAGTCTTGCTAAAAAATCGTTGAGTTTGTTCTCAAATACACACTGATTAATTAGCTCGAGTCAAAAGTCCTCAATTGAACTGTCAGTTATCTCTTTGAATGTTGAGTTAATTCATAGCTGAAACCCTGATTCATGTCAATCACCTGAAATCACTCTATTTGCTAAGTCACAGTCTATTGTTAAGTCATACCATTAAACTTGACATATACTCCCTGATTTGAGTCTTGCCTAAATGTCTCATGCTGTGAACTAGAAAACTATTAATAAAGTTATACTTTGATGCCGAGTCACACTCTTTGACTCAAGATCCATCTGTTCATCAATTACACGCATAATCCCTGGGTTTGAGGGACACATCAGCAGTTAATTATGGCAAAGTCAGGATCTGCTTTGCGGGCTAAGGTTGATGGTGTTTGGTACTTGGAGGTGCATCCAAAGGTAGAAGAGCATTTCAAACAGGCAGGGGTATTCACCTATTGTGAGAAACTTACCAGCTTTCATCAACAGGTAGCAGAATCTTTTGCAACTGTATATGATGGAAGGTCTGCCAAAATAGGGAAGGAAGAATTCATCATTGATAGCAGAGTCTATAGGTCTGCCAAGAACTGGAGAGTGTTGGTTCAAATCCACATTTCCATCAAATATAGTGTTCATATCTTATTTTTTTTCCATTCACAAAGACTTGATTTGGAAGAAGGACATTCCAATGTCCTTTTTGGAACCTCAGTGGCAGGCATTGCTAAAAGCAATTTTTTTATATATCACTTGTGAGGGGCGCTACAACAGGGTAATGTTTTATCATTTTAAACTTCTAAATCATTTGATAGGCAGAGAACCTATAAACCTGCCTTACTTATTTCATAAAACCCTTACGAATATGGCAAGACAAGTGAAGGTCAAACCAACAAAGGTTGCTAATAGATTATCTCATCAGGAGCTCATTACCCTTCTTGTTTAAGAAACTCTGAAGAAGAAACAAGTGGACAGGGGATTTTTCCTCTTTTGGAATGAATTTCAAACAGAGGGACCACTAGAAGAAGAGGCTAAAAATACCAGTGGCAGGAGGAAAATCACACCTAAGTCCAGTAAGAGAGAGAGGAGCTTCATCTAGCAAGCCCTCAGGTCTTTGTACTCTTGCAGGTAATCAAGATTCATCAAATTTTGATTTTTGGGTAGGTTTTTGTTTTCGATGGTTTAGGCGAGCTTGTGTGTGCTCATTAACCACCGAAATAGAGTAATTTCGATGGATAAGGTGCCAAGATTCTAGATATAGTTAACCACTGAAAGTTGTTTTAACCAGATCACTCAAAATTTTGCCCAAATTCCACATTTCTGGGATATATCTGGCATGTGATATCTTTGAGTTTTGAAAGAAACAAATTGAAGATAAATCCTTAAGATTCTTGTGATATAATTTGTTCAAGATTGAGGGAACAATATGCAGATTTTAATTTAGCAAAAGACAAGTGGCAGCAGCTCCGAAGACAAGTGGTAGAGTTTTCATAAACAAAATTTTAAGGGATCTTGTAAATAGCCAAAGACATAAATGCAAGTTGTAAACATTGTTGGGACTGAAAAGGATGAATGACTCCATGGCCCAATACTAAAGGCACAAGGTCTTCCAGGTTCTTGGAGACCTCATAGAGAGGTATCCATCCCAGTTGGAGCCAGATGTTAGCGATAAAAAATGCACTGGCATTTTTGAAAGAATGATGCCTAATATTGTAGGGAATATTTGACTAGCTTCCCGGGCTCCAAATGCATATTTGAAAGCACCATTGGAAATCTTAGGATTTGTATATGTCGATCGACTATTTAAGCATGCAAAACAGACTCTCCATGACTGAGAAATTTGATTTTTAAAAATCTGCGCTTTCACCAGCCAACCCGTCCTGAATTTTGCTAGTTAGCTGGTGAAAGCTCCGCCTTTCACTAGCTAAGGAGTGGATTTTCAGGTAAATTAGCTGGTGAAAGCCTGTCATGGCCGGAATGTTACGGTTTTTGCCCAGATTGTAAATTTTTGTATTAGAATGAATTGAAACCTCTTCTAAGTCTTTATTAATGAATTATCAAATCTATCTAATCAGCCACTTTTGGAAAATGAAGAGAAGAAAAGGTGTACAAATATCATTTACCATCCTTAAAAGAGGCAGAATTTGGGTTTTGGGAGCCACATCACATAATTCGAATTTCATTATCAGATTATCAAACCAGAGAGCCTTGGGAGGCCGAGCTACACATCATCAGATTTCAACCACATTTTGAGGGCCAATAGATAAAGATTTGCCTTATTTTGAGGATCTATTCCTATTCCTTTGTAAATACTGTTTGTTTACTATTTCTAGAAATTCAGATCCATAGTTTTAGAATCTGATAACTAAATTGTAAAGCTATAAAGCTACAGAAGGAAGATGAATGAAAGGGGTTCAATTCTGGATACATTTTTGGCTATGTACTTTGACACTATCTTTCCATAAGAATGACAGTTTTCTTTGGTCATTATATATCAGTCTGTCCACATTTTCCATTACTCTATATTTAATTCTATTCAGTTCAGTTGTTCAGAACTATCATATTCTGATATAGCTCATGGATATGAATTAGATCTTATTTGTATTCTTGTATAACCCTACAGATTTTTACTTGGTTATCTTGAATGTTTTTCTTCATACCTTGATTATTTACTGTAACTAATATCTAGTTTCTCGAAGCACTGGTTTATTTAGAGGTATGACATGTTGTCTTTTTTCTAAGCCTTCTCAATTATCCCATTGTTCCAAACACTTGATTGTTAGTGATTTCTTAAGTTACCAAGCATCCTTAGCCTACAACCCTAAGGAGTTTCTTGGAGTGATAACACCCTAGATGAAGAATTTTTTTCTCCTACAAATTCTCTCCTTACTTCTTCAAAAGTGTGTTTTTCCTTCCTTGGGTCAAACAATGGTGCCTTCTTTGAAGGTCTCCTGATCCCTGATCCATTTTTAGTATTTCCTAGAGTCACACGATATTCTCATGTAACAACGCCTCCTCTAGTAATGAACATGACTCTGGGGTCCTCATCGCAAGGTTCAACTAAAATAAATTGGAATTGTTGGTTTCCTCCTCATCTTTCCTGAAGTTTGGCTAACAATACTGGACAATATTCAATTACATGATCAAATGAATTACAGTAGTTGCAAGTAGTACAAGGGTTCTGATAATCCCTTTCCAAATGACTTGTTTGGGCGCAATTATGAAAAATAATCTGACCTCTGCCTCGACCCATGCCTCCTTCTTGTCCTCTTCCTCTCAATCCACCACGAGGGTTGAAGTTTCCTCTTCCCAGGGATTTGAACTGGGCATAATTTCCTTCTTTCTATGATTCTCCTTGAATTGTATATGCATCCCTTGACCTTTCATGCATGAGATCATAAGCCCTACAATCCTTCTCATCATGTCCCATAGATTTGTAGAATGTACAATAAATATTGGTGGGTGTCTGAACATATTTCTGCATATAATAGCATTCACTAGGGTGATGTCTAGTTCTACATACCTCGCACCATGGTATAGTAACCTTATTCAAAGGGTTAGGGGCTCCAGAGGCAAAGTATTCATTAAATAAGGGACAATGCTCTTTGTCATGTCCCTTTGATTTGCACCTGATGCACCATATATATTCTCTTTTCTCTTTTCCTTTATATTTCTTCATGTCTTCGACCTATAAAAATAAACTAGTTAATTGATTCAAAATCTGACTCATACCTAGACTTGATTCTCCTACAGGGGTTGCTTCTAGTTTCATGGAAATGTCTAGAGCTTCAACCTATGAAGTGACCTTTTGTTGCCTTATAGGAACCCTAATGTGTGGTAGGAGGGTAGTGATAAACCATTCCTTGTGTTTTTCATTTGGAATATGAAAACTTAAATGGCCTGTCAGGGTCTTAAACCTATGATCAAACCCTCAAACAGGTTCAGTCACCTTCTGCTTGATTTCTTTCAACTCTTTAATTCACTGTGACTCTGACCTAGGCTTCTTGAAATCTGCAGTCAATGCAGTATTGATGTCATTCAATGGCTTAGGTTGTACAGATCCTAAAACAAACTTCATATACCATCTCAATGCGCAATCCCTCAAAGTAGTACTAAACCAAACTCTCTTGACAGCTTCATCAGTGACTTGCATAATGCTCCACACAGCTTTGCATAAGAACCAGTGCTGGTAAGGATCATCAGATCTTTCTCCTCTGAAGATGGGTAACATCATTTCATCTGCCATAGATCTTCCTTTGTTTCTCGAATGAGTATCTACTAAATTGCTTGTAACAATACTTTGATTGATCTTATTACTCTGGTTACTTAATGATTCTAAAATAATAGGAGGAGTAGTAGTACTTACTTCAACAATAGGTGTAGTCCCTGAAGTTTCTGGTTCTTCCTGGTGAAGTTCCTATGTCTCTACTTCCTTTTCCCTTGCGGACTATGAATTCTCTTCTTCTAATAGCTTTGCTTCTTCTCCATTGTAGAATCCCTCATCTCCATAACTCTTCTTAAACAGGTTCAAAAGAGGAACCTATCTAAATTATCTCCCACTGTGCATGTGTCCAACCTCTGCATCATTGTCGCTGTCTGAATTCTTGAACATTAGCTTTAAGATCCAACTAATTACTATATCTTCAAGATATTCTTCTCATGCAATAGCATCTTAATCTTCAGCTTCAAAAAGTGTAGAAACATTCCTCTAGGTCCCTTAAATAAATACCTCTTTGCTTGACTATATGACTCTACTCTGTCGATAGAAAACTTAGTAATGTACCCTCCAATAGTGCTATCAAACCAGAGATCCACTGGTCTAGACACAATGCTATCAACTCTCTTGAATTTCTTGATCAATGTTGTTGTCCAAACCATAGGTGGTCTAGATATGATCTCAAAATGGGTGTCTACTAATCTGGCTAACCACTCATACAACTCCTTATGAAATCCTCCAAAGAAAATCTCATGTATGTCAGTGAAAATGTACCTTCCCAACTAGTCTTTTGTACTAATGCTAGGGTTCTTTTTTTAAGCTTCAACGGAGTCCCTTTCTTGTTCTTCAATCTACTTCTGAATCTCTGTCTTTGATGGAGACCACCTTGACATTCCCTCAAGAACATCCCTTTCCTGGAAAAGGAACCATTTGTTAGCACAATGGCAGAGCCATGGTTCAACTCTAACAACGCACCAAAAAACCCTAAATACTGGCCCTTTTAGAAACACCTGCGAAGCAGATGAAGTCTCACCCAAAGTAGCAATAGGGGCGATTGCAGGACACAGGTGTCTATAACCAAGGGAAGTGCAAGATGATTTCATAATAACAACACAAAATACCCTAGGGATCCTTAACCATATTATTCCTAGCTTCGCGAAGTTAGTTATATCTCATTATCTTCAATAGGAACAATAATAATGCATAGCAATATAACAGATAGAAAATAGCACGACAATAACCACAAAGAACAACAAGATTTATGTGGTTCACCCTCTCTCTAGGTATACATCCACATAACTATGTTTCTTGATATATTAGATGAAAAGATACAGTTCTATTTGCACACCTAGATGCAGATACTCTCTCTCTCTCTCTTTCTCTCTTTCTCCCCTCCCTACGCACTCAACTGCAACGTTGATCTTCGCACCTAGCTGAAGATCCAGAATACAAGAATTCCTTACAACCAAAACACTCTATCTCAATATTGTTCTCACCAACAATAATAGTAACAACAACCCTCTCAACTCTTCTAGACCTTTATTTATACATTTCATTACTATTAGGCAACCCTAGGTACCAAAATCCTAGGTCCACATGACCTTCATTTTGAGGACTTCGCCACCCTATCCTTCCTTCTCCTCCGCAAGGTGCTTCAAAGAACCTATTAACATCTTCTTCCACTTGTTGACCTATCCCCGATTCATCTTCCTTGCTGCTTTGTCTTCCTTGATCTTCTCCTTTAACGACTCACTTTTCCTTTACATCGCTCCTTCTTTTCTGCTTCTTTAACCACTTAGACCCTTGCTCGGCTTGTGTGCTTCCCTCACAATTCATGCTTTGTCTTTATTATTCTTTAATATTTTCTTTCTTCCTTAACACATAACCAAGGGCCAACAATAGGTCACTATTGCCTATGTCTAGTCCTAGTACAATTTTTGTTGGTTCGACAGTACACACATCCCTGCATATAGTATTGCAAGTGAATATTTTTATGGTGTTGATTAAGAAATCAATGAAAAAAATGGATTTTTCATGACAACTATGACACACATACATTTTATATACATTAATGTAGAACCTGAAAGAAAAATGAAGAAAGGTGGCAAATTGTATCCCATGTGTTTTGAAGATACTTGCGACGAATTAGCTATACTTGGAACCACATGATGCATTTCCTTTGTTTATCCCATATAAAGATTCTTGTGATGAATTAGATATACTATCGATGATCATTTTTCTTCGATAGTATAGCTAATTCGTCGCAAGATTATTTACATTCATCACTCTTGCGACGATATCAAATGATTCTTGGATTCATTTCATATTTGGCTGATCAACTTGAAATTAAAATGTGATACTTTGCAAGATAGTTGTACCTTGAGTCAAATACAAATATGAAATTAGGAATCATTAACATATCTACTAGAACATATGAAAAATAGGGTTTATGGTTTATATGATGAATTGGTGATGGAAAAAAGTGGGTGTGTGAGTCAAATTTGAGTCCAGAAACCCTCCCATATCTTTAAGGCATGCCAATAGTCTATCCATGTCAAATTTTAGTGCATATAGAAAAAGTTTGAAAAAGTTTCAACGTTGGACCCATTCACAGGTCATTGTTTCCCATGTCCAGTCCCAGTACAATTTCCATTCCTTGTTCCTTTTAAAATTCATTTGGCAGTACACACATCCCCGCATCTAGTACTGAAAGGGAGTATTTTTATGGTGTCGATTAAGAAATGAATGAAAAATATGGATTTCTCATCACAAATATGACACAGATACATTGTATATACATTAATGTAGAACCTAAAGGAAAAATGAAGAAAGACCGATGCAAACTTGAAACTTGCATCAACCAATTTGTGTACTTTGAAAGACAAATAGGGTTTATGGTTTACATGATGAATTGATGATGGAAGAAAGTGGGTGTGTGAGTCAAATTTGAGTCCATAAACCCTCCCATATCATTAAGGCATGCAGATAGTCTATCCACGTCAAATTTCAGTGCATACAGAAACAATTTTTAAAAATTTCAACATTGGCCCCATTCACACATCACTGTTTTCCATGTCTAGTCCTAGTACAATTTTCGTTCCTTGTTCCTTTTAAAATTCATTCGACAGTACACATGTCCCTACATATAGTACTACAAGGGAGTATTTTTATGGTGTTGATTAAGCAATCAATGAAAACGAGGGATTTTTCATCACAACTATGCCACACATGTTTGACATATTGTCATTGATGTCAACAGTCGATGTCATTGTGATGTGATGATAAGTTGTTATGATGAATTTTCATTGTTGAGTTATCATTGATGAAATTGTCATTGATGTCAAAAGTATAACAGTTAGCAGAGAATGTCAAACAATATGAAAATAATGAAAATTTCAGACAATATGCATAGATCAAATCTTAGAAGGAAAATTGCATTAATAGTATGCAGAGAATGAAAACGTTAGACAATGTAGAGATCAAAGCTCAGAAGGAAAAGTGCATTGCGGAAACACAATCAGATCAAGTTGTGACTATTGGATACGCAAGTGCCATATCAAGGGAAGGGATTGATTGTAGAGTGTGAAGGGCTAATTAAACAACACGTTAATTCCAATCTCACAATTTGTCTAGACCGTCAGATTACAAGAGAAGGACCGTTGGAGGAATGGTCAACGATTATATCAAGTCATGATCGTTGGATATGAAAGCGCTAGATCAAGGGCATGGATTGATTGCAGAGCATTAAGGGATAATTAAACAATGCGTTAATTCCAATCCCACAATTATCCTAGATCGTTGATTGTCACCCACCAATAGATCTATGGTTGGCATCAGTTCCACTACCAAAAGAGCAGTTTCCATTGCGGAACTTGACAATAGTTTTAAAGGTCATGCTAGTGAGGACCCCACAATCATCCCTGATCATTGATCTGCTCTGAGATCATTCTCGACCATTGGATCAGCTTGAGTGGAAGGACAGAGTAAGTCATGGACCATAGATCATGGAAGTGACATACGCATGGTCAGATTGGCATTGACCACTTTGGGTAAAATTGACCAAAGCAAATGTGCATGAAGTAATTTTAGTTGAAGCCGAAGTTCTGAAGAAAACATGAGCCATCCAATTGTAGGTAATGTTTTGGGAAAAACAAGAGTCGTTGGATTTAAAATAAGGAAAAGAAGCATCACAGACAGTTTGAGCCGTCGATATAAGATCACGATCAATGAACAACATTCATTTCGGGTTAAAAGTTGTGAGGAGGTTAGAATTCAGGTAATCTCACTTCGGGTAAAATGAGAAGTAAGAAAGGTTGAAGTCCCAAAGTGGACATGAGTCATCCAATATGAGGAACACTTCGGAAAGCATCACAAACATTGGATAAAGTTTAGTGGAAGGACATGGTAAGCCACAAAGTGTCTCGAAGTAGATGCAAGCCATCGGATCTAAGGAACACTTTGGGAAATATCCCGACCATCGGATCAAAGAAGGTAGAAGGATAGGATAAGAAAGGAAAAAGGACTGAGATCCTGAATACCCAAATTCCTGATAGTCATTGGATTGAGATAATCTTTTTTGGGTTAAATGAGGACCATTGTATCTGGACAATACATGATGGTCATTGGATCAGAATAATGGTCAGCTTTGGTGTTGACCACTTCAGCGAAAAATGACTCAGAACATATGAGTTCACCTGAAGGCTGAAGTTCCAAAGTTGCTTTTAGTCGTCGATCTGAGATACATTTTAGGAGTTAGGACAACTGTTAGATCCAAGAGAAGAACATATGCCACATGAGGAGGTCTACATCAGCAAGGACATGTGGCATAATCAGATGAAGACAAGTGTCAAAGTGAAGTTGGAATTTCAGGTATGTGTGAGTCACAAATCTAAGTGACATGTGACAACCACTCAGTCAGTGCCACGTCAACAAGTTACGTCACTCTATGAGTTTGTAATTCAGGAGTTTCACCACCAGCAAACACCTGAAGTGTCAAATAATAAATTTAATGCTAACTGTTGATCTAATTCGGGAGCATTATCAATCGTTGATTAAGCACAGTGGAAGGATAGAATAAGCGTAAACTATGAAGTGACACTAATCGTTGATCTACTTCCAAGAGAATTCTGAACCGTTGAATACTATGGACACACATCTTTTATTCGAGAGATTTGTAAAGAGGTTGGAAGTCATGAAGGACGAAGTCCCGAAGTACTAACAACTATCCATCTCATTGGGAGATTAAAACGTGACTGTTGATTTTGATAAGTGATCAAGCACTCGCTTGGACTAGCACCTGGTCACCACCTGTGGTCATATGGAATAAAGAAACAAAGGGAAAAAAAAGAGACAGCGCTTAAATCAATAGGCCTATGGTTTTGCGCATATGGTCATATGTAAATGGTTTTAAGGAAGCACCTCATAAATATTTAATTCAACAAAGCGTTAACACTAGAATAATACAAAGAATTGCTAAAAGATCAAATATGATATGTTGGTTAACTGAGAACACAACATAAGCATGAGTACGATATAATGAGTCAATCCATGTCCGTGATCAACCCATGAAGACAAAGGAACCCACACACAGTCATGATTAAAAGAGAGTTAATTCATGAGCATTATGAATAAAGGATAAAAGAAAAAATGATATTATTTAAAGATTGATATTATCATTTAAATGAAAAGGTACAATGGTTCAAATATCAAAAGACACAATGATTCAAATTCACACCAGTTGGAAGACTATATAAACAAGAAAGAATGGTGAGAAGAAAGCGTAGTTGAATTTTTTGAAGTATATATATTTATATATAATGGATTGAATGAAGGTTCATTCTATCAGGTTGGTGCTTGTTTACAATATGGGTCTTGTATGAGGATTGGATTCCTCACATCTCAGTTGGATCTAATATCAACAAGATGAGACTTGTTATGAGGGTTGGATTCTTGATTTCTTAGTTAGATCTGAGAACTAAAAGTTGGGTCTCTCATAATTGTTTGAATATTATATTAAAATATTGATATTATGTATTCATTCAAGTTAAATAAATAAGTAAAGTATTTCTTCTTTTATATATTGGTTGAGAAAGTGAAATAAATATTTGTTGTTCAGTTAATTTGTGAAAAGTGGAAAATTGTCCAAAGTTTTGTGACATTGATTCATCCCCGCTCTCTCAGTGTCAAGTATACATTTCAACAACACATACATTGTATATACATTAATGTAGAACCTGAAATAAAAATGAAGAAACGTTGATGCAAACATAAAACTTGCATCAACCAATTTGTGTACTTTAAAAGAAAAATAGGGTTTATGGTTTACATGATGAAATGATTATGAAAACAAGTGGGTGCGTGATTCAAATTTGAGTCTAGAAACCCTCCCATGTAATTAAGGCATGCGAATAGTCTATCCATGACAAATTTCAATGCATACAAAAACAATTTGAAAACATTTCAACGTTGGCCCCATTCACATGTCACTGTTGCCCATGTCTAGTCCTAGTACAATTTATGGTCGGTTTGATAGTACACATGTGCACATATCTAGTACTGCAAGGAAATATTTTTATGGTTTTGATTAAGCAATGAATGAAAAAGAGGGATTTTTCATGAAAACTATGACGCACATACACTGTATATACATTAATGTAGAACCTAAAAGAAAAATGAAGAAAGGCGATGAATTGTATCCCATGTGTACATTTGAAGATACTTGTGACAAATTATATATACTTCGAACCACATCATCCATTTCCTTTGTTTATCCCATGTAAATATTCTTGCGATGAATTAGCTATAATATCGATGATTTTTTTTCATCGATAGTATAGATAATTCGTCGCAACATTATTTACATTTGTCACTCTTGCAAAGATATCCTTTCCTTGTCTCTTCTCGACGAATTCCCTTCTTTGTCTCTCTTGCCGATGAAAATGTTTGCATAAGTGATGGGTACTAAATTATTCTTGCTTTTCGCCTCTAGTACCTATTCTATTTCTTTTGACACCACCGTATATATCAATATTTCTTGAAGGTTAAAAAGATCAACATCATCTTAGAAGAGAATCCAATATCAATATATTTCTCTACTTTTATAGAAACTACTCTCTCTATGTTTTAAAAGATAACTACATGACACTACACTTAAATGACAAATTCCAACACTTGATGGAATTAATTAGGATTCATTTCATATTTGGTTTATCAACTTGAAATTAAAATTTGATACTTTTCAAGCTAGTTGTACCTTGAGTCAAATACAAATACAAAATTAGGTATCATTAACATATCTACTAGAACATATGAAAAATAGGTTTTATGGTTTACATGATGAAATGATGATGGAAAAAAGTGGGTGTGTGAGTCAAATTTATGTCTAGAAACCCTCCCTTATCGTTAAGGAATCCCAATAGTCTATCCATGTCAAATTTCAATGCATACAAAAACAATTTGAAAACATTTCAACGTTGGCCCTATTCATAGGTCATTGTTGCCCATGTCTAGTCCTAGTACAATTTTCGTTCCTTGTTCCTTTTAAAATTCGTTCGAGAGTACATACGTCCCCACATATAGTACTGTAAGGGAGTATTGTTTTGGTTTTTATTAAGAAATCAATGAAAAAGAGGGATTTTTCATCACAACTATGACACACATACATTGTATATACATTAATTTAGAACCTGAAATAAAAATGAAGAAACACTAATGATTACTTAAAACTTGCATCAACCAATTTGTGTACTTTGAAAGAAAAATAGGTTTTCAATGAAAATTCTATAGAAATGACAAACATGTTCATCGAAACTTTGTTGATGCAATACTATGACAAAAATATTGATGACATTTATGATCATGATGGTATAAAAATGAAAGAGCTTCTCTTGGTTTCAATAATAATTTATACTCTACTGAAAAAGTCCAACCACATGAAGGTGGAAGCTCATATGGCCCCTCCCCTCCCCTCCCCCTCACATCACTCTCAATTTATCCCCAATACCCAATCTATAAAATAGAAAATAATTGAAAGCAACGTCCTAGTAAGATTCATGCATAGAAACTACAAAAACAAAAATTAATGAAGGTAAATGAAATTATTTGTTTGCAAATGATATTTTTAGTTTACCACGTACTTTAGTATATTGGAAACTATTTTCAGGTTTCACATAATAATTAAACAACATGTAACATAAGATATAAAAACGTCGCATAAAATTTAAAAACAGGTAATTAACCCATGACATTATAAGTAAATTATTTTAAGAGAATAATTCATACAAATAGAAATATAGAGTCACGTACCTAATCCAACCTCAAGATCTGTGTAATCATCCTTATTTTGTATCTTGATCTTCTTGATCAAACTTGACATTTTTATCATCATAAGGTTTAGAAACAATGTTGAAAGGATTGACAATATCATCATCATCATCAATGCCATTTTTGAGCATATTTTCATCGACATCATTATGAAGAATTGCAATATTGTCTCCTACGCTTGGAACATGATCTTCTTTGTCTTCTTCATCTGTCGACCTTGCATCATCTTTCGGCTCTGTCTGATCTGGTGAATCATCTTCCTGATCTTCAATATCATCTTCTTCCTGAAAATGAGTATACTTAATTGGCCTTCCTCTTGGATCATATCTAACAACAAATGACCAATCCCTCTCACCTGGAACATTTGAGTAAAATACTTGTTCATGTTAGCTTGGAAAAACATAGCGATCATGTCCTCTTTCAAACATAATTGTTTCAATCATTGGAAATTCAGTGGCATGTTGAATAATAGTTCTTTCCTCATCGCGTTCATGCATTCGTAACCTATACCATTTGACAATGAACAAAACTAATTTGAAGGAATTAAATTCACACTCAAGTATATCATTTAAATACCCATAGTATCTATTTTCAGATTCTCGGGGATGTTTGTCACTCCGAGAGGAAACATTAGTGACCTGGAATACTGCATTTATCCCATTATAAAAACATTTCCTGGTTTCATCCAATTGTTTGATGTGAAATTTACAACCATTGCACCACATAGCCTTGTGGTGTTTCAACTACAATATGTCAGATATGTAAAATATGCATTGTCAATTAATAAATTAACATGTATATTTATATAACTTGGAAAATATCTGAAAAATAAAGTACACATGTAGTCACATTAATATAATATAAAATAACTGAATAAAATGGGTGAATTTTCTTGCATGTCCATCTTTCAAACCATATGCTAAATCAATTTCCCTTTGCATAACATTGGCATATCCATTATGACGAGCTTCTCTAACCAATTTAGACATTTTTTTCCATGATAACCTACCTCTGTTATGTTGTTTACATCTTTCAATCCATACATTCATATAGTCAAGATTGTTTGCAATGTATAAATTTAGTGCATCCCACTCTTTTGAAACTGAATCAAAATATCATAATTCACCAATATTAAATATTAGTTATAACTTCCATGCAGGTTATAAATATTAATAATTTATGAAATAAAAGATATTAATATATTAATGAGTATGATCATATACACAAAAAATGAAACTTTATATGTATTATTAATATAAATCTCCACAATTATTAATATATTACCTCTCATTTTTTTCCTTTTTCCTTTCCCCAACAGGTGCTCTTGATCTTCAAATTTTTTGATGGAGTTCACATCCCAAATGTGATTTACTTCATGCATAGTTGGCACTACTAATTTAGGAAGATACTGACTAATATAAACCATGGATTGATATGCCATATATCTCTCCACCATAGAACCCTCAAGATGTGCTCTTTGTCTAACCAATGACTTCAATGATTTCAAGTGCCTCTCCACCATCCACATTGACCTTGTGTGAACAGGTCCACAAATTTCAATCTCCTCAACTTGGTGTATGAGGTAGTGTTCTTGTGAATTGAAAAATGTTGGAGGTATATACTTTTGCATTTCACACATTAGATGAGGAATTTATCTCTTCCAATACTTTATATCATCTTCATGGATTTATTTCAATGAAAACCATCTACATGAGACCATGACACAAGAAAATAACATGTTTCAACATAACATAATATAATATATTACATTACAAGTAAAACACGTGTCATTAAGTACAACAACAATTTGAAAGAACATTTTTCATATAAATCACAACTACTTACCTCATGTATTTTCCGAGATCATATATAACTTGTTTGACGTTGTTGTCAAAGTCGTTTTGGAGAGATAGCGGTATAGCATACTGTAACAAAAAATTGAATCATTATTTGTTTCAACAAAAGTAGACAAAAAAAATTAAAAGATGTACAAGGCCAATATATATAAATATGTATACCAAAATTATTACCTTAATGAAGGTATGCCAATCATGTGTTTTTACTCCCCCAAATTCACCTTTCTTCGTTAAGATATTATTTATTTTTGAAGAATAACCCGTGGGAAATTTAATTCTTTTAATGACCTCTTTTAAATCATTGCTTTGTTTCTTTGTTATAACCATGGAAGGTATTTCAGTCTATTCCATTTCTATTTGATCGGATCACACATCGCATTGCATTATTGGCTTCCTGAATGTGAGTGCAAATTTTGACAATTGTTTCTTTGTCCCTCCTATCATCTATGATTCACCATAACGTTTCTCTCACATTCTTCCCGATATGTGTTGTATCAAAAAAATGAGATATTTTTAGCTCCTCATAGTAGGGAAACCTCATGAATTGAGTGGGATAACATTTCATTCCTCGTGGAAGCCCATTATTAATGCCTTCATGATGGCAACCTTCATGAAGCATAAAAGAAATCACAAAAATAATTATCGAATACGGTAAAATAAATTCAATGATTAAAATAAACATTCAAAACATTACATGATATACGATACATAAATAAATTGAGTACCTTGACGATTTCTATTATATTCCAACCTCCATAGGTGATGTGTCATTCTTCGTGGTTTTAAACCAGTCTCTTCTTTCCCATTGAAAATATGGTTTTCAGTAGTACGATACCTATGGTTCTTAGGGAGAAGGTGCCTATACTCATCAAACACCACATTTCCTAAACTTTTTGAATGACGATATTTCATATTAGGACCACAATCTGGACATGCAAATTTACCCTTTGTTTGAAGACTCGGAACAAATGGATTAATGTTAGATATACGATGAGATTATTTAAAAATTAAACATGTAGCATGATATCATTAAAAAATTATATAGTATTAAAGAGCCATATTACAATGCTACATACCAAAAAAATGTGTGTGTCCTGGGGCATTATGAATTTTCCATAAAAGTATTCCACAAAATTTAAATTTCTTCTCCCTGATTGGTTTACAAATGTCATAGATAGTGATCCAACCCATAAATTTAGTAGCTTGTCGATAAGAGGGCCGATATAGACATTCATATATTTAACTTGGTACTTACCTAATTGTTTGAAATTACACATAATTACTATAACTATGATATCATGTATATATAAGTAAATAAATAAACAAAATATATTATGAAAAAAATGAAACAAATGAAATTGTTAGATTCAAAAAATTAATGTAAACAAATACCTGGAACAATCATTGTCAACATTATGTGCTCCCTCTTTATTTACATCCAAGGAGGAATGTTATTATTGATAACAAAAACAGGCCACACTGACTAAATAGACCTAATCTCTTTGAATGGATTAACATTGTCAACTACCAATGAAAGCCTAACATTACAAGCTTCATCTTTGAAATCTGCCCATTTTTACTCAATTTACCTAAATGACTAACATCGACAGGCATTCTAAGAACACCATCTGCACTTCTGTTATGTGCATGGTAATCCATAAATTGTTCTATGCTTTCACACCTGAACAATCGCTGCAAACATGGAATTATGGTAATATGACGAAGAACCTTTCGAGGCACCCTTTTTGTTACTTGATCAATTCAATATATAATGATAAGACATTGCGAGCATTATGTTTTCAAAGCATGTTGTCCATAATATATAATATGATCATTAGGACATGCATCTATAGTTTTATAATCCATTCCAATGTATTTTATAATGGCATGCAAACCTCGATATGTGCGATGTAAAATATTTGATGATGGTAACAAAAATTCACCTAACAATCTACAACATAACAAATAACTAGTTAATGTAAAGAATATTAATAGTAAAAATTGCATTCTTAGTTTACACATTAATTAACACTAGAAACAAATAGAAAAAAGTAAACATTTATGTATAATATGAGATGAAACATATTACATACCTTAGGATCTGTGTCATACAAGTGTTCGACAAATTATTCATAACCTTTAAGTTCACTAGCAACAATGTAGCAGATAGAATATTTGCTCTTGATCCTTCATAAATTCGTTTATTTTCCTTTTCTAATAGAGGTTCATCATACCATCACTATCCCCATCCTCATCCGGCTCAGAAAAAAAATATTGGATCATTTGATTTTTCCCATCATCTTCTTCCATGGGATCATTAACTTGATTTGTCCCATCATCTTCGTCCATGAGATCCTCATTTTCTTGATCATGTTCCTCAGCTTGTACAACATCATTTCTACTACTACTTGGTGCAATATTCTGTGGAAAGTTAGAGGGAAACTCTAACTTTATAATTTCAAACAATCATGCAAAATTAGTCTGTACTATAAAAAACATTCAAACAATATATATATATATATATATAATTTTATATAAAATTGACAATATAAAAACAAATAATGAATATGTAGCTAATTACCATGGGACAATATTCATTCGATCAACCATCAATGTGCCCATATTTCCTACAATGTTTTGTAGATTTTTCTATTAAAATACTTATGGGATGTATGGGGCAACATTTTTTGCAAGGGAAATGACATCTACCATCACCCTTTTCACCCGCTTTACTTTTTTTCCCACCTCTAACATTCTTCCGCACAAAAATACCCTTTTTGAACTATCGTTGTTATAGCAAGATTGTTGCAACATATCTAATTCGTAAAATATTTATAGTTATTTTTTCATCACAATAGCGACGAACATTGACCAAATCAACGTTGACTTTGTCAAAGAGTATAACGGTCATATTGTCGCACTTGCAACGAAAGTTGACCAAATCAATTTTAATTTTTTCAAAAAGTATAATGGTTAATATGGACTTTATCAAATAGTGTAACAATCAATAATTATCGTTGCTCTTGCGATGAATGCACAAGTTCATCGTAAGAGTGACAAGCATCCACTATCTTCATGATCGTCGCAAGAGTGATGAATGTTTTCTTCCGTCGATATCGCGACGAATATGGGATGGATTTATAATAAAATTGAAAAATTGAACTTTTTCTCTTGAATTTTGTGACGAAAGGGTACTTTCGTCGCAATTAGTTGTCACAAATGTGTCAATATGTAGTAGTGATTAACGCACCTCCATTTTCCCTATTTTCTAGCGCATTGTCCTAATGAGTCTCCATTTTTCCTCTTTTCTAGCCTCCATCTTTTTCTCTCCCTATTTCCTAGCACATTGTCCTAAATGAGTCTCCATTTTTCCTATTTTCTAGCCTCCACCTTCTCCTCCCCCTAATTTCTATCTCTCCCTAAATTCTAGCACATTGTCTTAATGTGCCTCCATTTTCCCTATTACTTAGCATCCTTCTCTTCCCTATTTACTATCATTAATTTGTCTCCCTTTTATCTATTTTCTACTCCTAACTCCTATTTCCTAACAACCACCTTATTATTTCCTATCTCATGTGCTCATTCCCTATGTTTTAGGGTGCATTAATTCCTAAATCCATGTGTATAACTCCCTTTAAATCTCTACTCACATGTGTGCATATTTCTCTCCATGTGCACTCTCCCTTATCTCTCTTATATATCCCCTCACATGCATTTAATCTCCTTATTTCAATCACACATGTGCATTTAATATCCCTCTCCACCTCATTAATTCACTCCACTCTTACTTCACTCTCCCCAAGCCATGCACACTTCCTCATTCACTTCACCTCACACGTGTGTTACTTAACTCCCACACATCCTCACTTTATCCTTTCATGCACACTATTTTATTCTACTCACTCATGCATCCTCTTATTCTTAGATGATGCGCCCCCCTATTATTATCTTACTTATGTGCCTCACTATCCTATATATTGGAGTAGTCTCTTCATTGTTCTAGTCAGATTCTAGCAGTAACAACATACATATTTTCTCTCTCTCTCTCTCTCTCTCTCTCTCTCTCTCTCATTTTTGTTCTATACTCTAGCTACTCTTTCTTTGTGTGATGATAGCCATTGTAACGGTTCTTGACTTGTCTACTGTGGTGCAATCAACCCTTTGGAAATCCATTAATGAAGAAGTTTTGTGCTTGTATTGAGCTTTCGTTTCTTGTCAGTATTTTGTTCTTACTTTGTGCATGGATTAGTAGCTCATAGCCTTTTATTGTGATTAATTTCAATCTCTTAAGTGGTTTTATTTCCTTCTTTCTATTCATCTTTCTCACACTAACACTGCATGGAGCCTTCCAAGTGAATTATACTTTCTTTTTCCTAACTACTTGGGAAGTTTTACAAGTTGTCCAAGACAAGTTTGGTTCTTGTTGCATAAAATCTTTAGGGTCTCTATCCCCACAGAGACTTATAAAACACAAGTAAAAAAAAAACTAGCGAGTAGATAAATGTTATTCTGTACAAATTAATCTTTAGCATTTAACCATAATTCATTCAGTAGAAATTAAGTTTATTAACATCATGAAAATAAATAACATAACCATCACATAACAAAACATAATCACTAAAATACATACCTCTGTTTGATGCTAATTCTCCGAACTTTGTCTGTCCTCACTGCTCCTCTGCCTAAACTCTGCCCAAAACCGAATCTTCCTCCCTGCCAGCTAAGAATAGAGCCTGTTCGGCTCCCTAGCTCCAGAATTCCATGAGGATTCCTGGCCCCTGAGCCCAAAACTCCTAGCAACCTGGTGCACCCTTGTAACAATCCACCCAAAATCCAAAACCAAAAAATACCAACCAGGAAATACAGTCTCTAATCTCCAATAATGCTTCCTCCTCCCCAAATTTTCAAAAGTCCCCCATTTTATGAATGCCTCTCCCCCTCATATCCCCCTTCCAGTCACCGCCTCCTACCCTCCTTTAATGCCACCCACCTTATCCCTCCATTTAATACCTTATCCCTCCACTCAATGCTTCATCCCCCTGGATACATAAAGTTTTATATTAATGAATTAAAAGTTATTAAGTATTTAATTCTTTACCCTAAATATTAAATGTGTTAATCAATCAATTAACTAATTAATCAACATATATTAAACAATAATTAATTAATTAATTAATATTATTAATAAATAATCATTATTTAACTAATAAACATTAGGACAGTTAATTATTTAATTAATTATACTTGGTAAATCTTAAGCAATCATTTAGCTAGGGTTGTTACATACACCCACCCTTCAGTAAACTTCATCCCGAAGTTAAAGTATTTTATGATACATGGGAAAAGAAACATGATTCACACATTCCTAACAAATAACCGACATTATTAGTAAGTAAGCCAAGAAACTCATACATACTAGTGTACATGTGCAAGAAATGCACGTGTAGCTAGTACATACAAGTCTTGTTCATGTACTAATATCAATAACTATCATTTCTATAGTAATTTCCATATGCATCCAATCCATTCAACAAGACTATTCATTTTATAAAAGAATAAACCAATCAAATGTTTGTGAAATCCTTTAATTACAATTATCTAGCTCAACAATGTTATTTAGACAATTGTAGTTTAGTTACATAATTATGAATATTCATATATATATATATATATACATTTTATTTTTAGAAGGAAAACAATAAGTTCCAATATAAGACAAATATCCATACACTCTCAACTATTTCTACTCATCCTTCCTCCCTAACTTACTTCCATCTTCCATTCCTATCCTTCCTTTGCTGGACTATCTTGGAGCGTCAACTATATTGACCTAACTCCAAATAGAACCCGTAAGAGGAAGTGTCACTATCTTGACCAAGCTTCCCCAACAGGAAACTGACAATCATCATCACATGTCTAAGGGAGTATGAGCTAACGTCGTCCTCCCATGACTTCAAGTTTCAAAGGATACACGGTGGGAAATGCCTCCACCCCTCCTAATCATAACTAGGGTCCACACCCTACAATGGAATATATAGTGGCACCGTGTTGCTGGGAGTTTTGTCATCGTCTATTCAGTTTTGGGCAGTCTCACCACCTGAAATCCTGCACTTGTCCACATATCGTAGCAATGCATCCAAACCAATATAATTTCACATACAAAGATTCATACCATATTGTTTCTTTGACAGTGGTCATGACATCCACTTTCATCATCATTATCCCTTGGCTATTTCATAGCCCATAACCTGCATATTAGTTTGTAATACAAACTCATACATTTCTATGCATTATCATCATGTAATTGCATACAACCATGATTTCAATTCGGTATCCGCATACCAACAACTTTAACATCAAAGTTTTCAAGTTAGAAATAGATCTCATAATATTCCATAATACAATTAATGACACATATTCATAAAATTATCATTTACAAAATAGATTGCATCATATCCAACATCATTCTAATAGCACTTAAACCTTCATAGGATTCTCATTCACACAATATGTCGCATCATATCCATCATCATCAATAACAATTATACATTGATAGAATTTACATTCACATAGTAGATCACATCATATCCATCATCATCAATAATATTTAAACATTCATAAAATTTACATTCTCACAATATATCGCATCATATCCATCATTATCCAAATACATTTAAACATTCATAAAATTTATACATCTTAAAAGTTCAAGTGTATCATTTAATAGTTTCACTTGTGAATAGAAAATAAAAGTGTGTAGGCCTTAGGTAATCCTGGCTGTCTAAGTCAAAAGGTGGTGTTACATACACCCAACCTTCGATAAACATATTCTCGAGGTGGTAAAAAAAGTGAGGGATAATCTCATCGTAGTGTCTCGGCGTCCTCCCAAGTAGCAGATCCTGGACTATACTTGTCCCACTAGACCATAACTTGGTCTACCAGATGATTCCTAAGCTTTCGGAATCTACAGTCCAATATGCGTAACGGTTCTACCATGAGGGTTCCCACGTCCGCTACCTGCAATTCCTTCCAATTTAGTTTATGTGATTCATCAACAAAATAATGACGTAGAATAGATACATGAAAAACATTATGAGTTTTATGCAAGTGGGGTGGAAGTACGAGACGATAGGCAACGGGTCCAATTTTCTCTTGGATTCTGAATAGTCCTATAAATTGAGGTGACAACTTTGTCCCTGATCAAAATCTGGACCAGGAGTCAAATTTTAGCTCAAATTTCAAAGTGCTCAGAATGCAACGAAAACAGTGCCATTGTGTCCGTCTCGTCTTCCTGATTTTGGTGGTATATTTACTTTGTCAAATGGACACCATATGGAGAAGATATCGTGATCTGTTCGCCAAGCCAAACAAGCAAAAATTTGATGCTGACTGTACCTGTCCGTACAGTCCATACGGTGACGTGGCAGGACCATATAGTCCATATGATGATGTGTCAGGTGGATGATGTGGCAAGCATTCATTGGTTAGCAGTTGGCGAATCATGGAGTGACACATGTCCGGTTGGTGGCGAATGATGTGAGGACACGTGGCCCAATCCGGGGGTGCCACGTGTCACTCGGTTATTGGCTGGTTGGTTATGTAATATATATATATTGGAGGCCACGAGGTTCGACCCCCGGACCTCCCACACCTTCTAGCACCTTCGCACGACCGCCCGACCATTGGGCCACAATTTGGTTCTTGTTAACTATATGTGTTTGAAAACATTTGAATTTGCAAGTTTGTAATGTGGGCGGGGGGTCGGGCCGGGGCCTAGCCCCGACCTGTGGTTCCATTATATACATATGACCATATATTAAATGTGACGCAGGTGTATAACATATGAACCATAGTTTTTATATAAACATTGTATTAAAATATTCGCGCGGGGTTTTGGTACTATAACCCATGGTTTACACCATTGTATAATGTACGCGCGGTTGTAATATGTGCGTGCGGGGTTTTGATATGACCCTTGGTCATATGACATGTATCATGTGCCCATGACTGGAGAATAGGAGTTAGCACGGTTGGAGCAGTTTAACCGTTAACCACCTTTTAGCTAAGCACACGGTCATATGCAATCATACGCCCAGGTGCCGAGGCGGTTAGGGGCTGGCGCGCCCTTAACTATCCTACAGTTTGCACTGTTGGTGCGGTTGCGCCTGGTGCTGGGTTTTTACACCTTAAATGGCGTGTGTGCCAGGTTCATTTGGAAAGGGTGCATTTTGGCGAACCAGTTTCAGCAAGGTTGAAGGAGAAAAATGGAGGAGGCCTAACTTCTTCATCTTTTGGCCGATTGAGGTGCCGTAAAAGCCCAGATAGGGGTTTTTGGACGTGATGAATCTATTGGTTCTGTTATCAAGGCCATTTGAAGACTTCTTCTGCAAGTTCTTAACCATTGAAGTTTCAGCAAGCTCCAGGGAGCTTGAAGCCTCATTGATTGAGGACATGTTTTGGTGAGCCTATGTTTGTTTTCTGTGATTGAATAATCATTTTTGGCTAATTGATATGCTCTAAATACATTGGGATAGGTTTCAGAGGCTTTTGAGGACTTTTACATGTGTTTTTTCCAAAGAGAAGCTCCGGGAAGCTTATGGCCACATGTAGAAGAGGTCATGCCCAGATGAGCCATGATCCGTTTTCAGAGTTCTATTAGTCATTTTTGGGGTTTTTATGTGTTCTGATCTCAATGGTACAGTCTGTTTTTCCATTGGAGTTGAGCAAAATCTTGTAAAAGAACTTTTGACAAATTAATCCCAGAGAGCCAAGTCCATTATGGAGGCTCAAGGAGATGTAGCCCGGAGGGGGGTGAACTCCTTTATCATGTTGTGATTGTTCTGAGTTTGATGGTTTGTTTGTTGCAAATTGTGTTGCTATGTATTTATTTAAAGTACATATATAACCATTTAAAAGAACATATCCTCACACATAAGCATTTACAAGAAGATACATGAACGTAACACATAAGTTTTATCTTGCATATTTTTAACACATGAAGCAAGGTCCTGTAAAGTTTATTTTAATGAAGTAGAGGGTGCTTGCATAGAATAACAAGTTAGCCTTCTATTTTCAGATCAGTCCCCTTCTCGAATTGTATGGTACTCTTGTTAGGCCTGATACAAATGAAAACCTAGTCCCCCACTTCATAACTTCGGTCGATCCTGTGTGCATCTGCATAACTGTTCTACCTATCTTGTGCTTCCTTTAGTCTTTCCCTAATCTGAATCACCTGTTCCTCCATCTCTTGAATCAATTCTAGCCCAAATATTACTCAATCTTCTAATCTATCCCAACTCAACGATGTTCTTCATGGCCTTCCATACAAAGCTTCATAGGGTGGCATTCCGATGGAGCTATGAAAACTGTTATTGTAGGAAAACTCTACCAAAGGTAGGTACTTCTCCCAATGGGTTTGATTATCCATGACATAAATTCTAACCATGTCTTCCATGACTTGATTTACCCTCTCAGTTTGCCCATCTATTTTAGGATGATAAGTTGTGCTTAAGTTCAACTGAGTCCCCAACGCTGATTGCAAACTTATCCATAACCTAGAAGTAAATCTGGAGTCCCTATCTGAAATGATCTTCTTAGGTATCCTGTGAAAATGGATGACCTCACTTAAAAACACATGTACCACATCAGTGAAATCGTAAGTGTCTCTAACCGGAATAAAATGAGCATTCTTGGTTAACTTATCAACTATCACAAGAATGACAATGTGTCTATGAGATGTGAGCGACAACCCCACAACAAAATCCATAGAAATGACTTCCCACTTGGACATAGGAACATCATGTGGTTGTAGGATGCCTGTCAGGTGATGGTGGCCAGCTTTCACTTGTTGACACTCTAGGCATTTGGCGACGAAATGGACTACATCACGCTTCATGCCTACCTAGAAGAACATCTTCCTCATGTATGCATACATCTTCTTCACACCTAGATGTGCACAATAAAGTGCTCTATGGGCTTCCTTCAGTATGATGCTTCAAATATCCCCATCTTCAGGGATGTACATCCTTCCTTGATATCTTAACAGTCTATCTTCTTCCAGACTATATCCTTCATACTTTGGATCTAATTTCCTCCCACTCTGGAGGTTTGAAGTAACCTTTAAATACCAACTATCTCCTTGGAGTTGCGTCAACACATGTTCCCTCAAATTGACCTTTAAAGGTACCAAGGAGAAGACACGTGGTCTCTTACTCAAGGCATCTGGGACCACATTTTCCTTTCCCTTGATTTATGAAATACCAAAATCATACTCACTCATAAACTCACTTCATCGCCTTTGTCTGGAATTCAAATCCCTTTGAGTGAAGAGATGTTTTCAACTTTGATGGTCCATTTTGAGCTCAAAGTTTCACCCCACAAGATAGTGCCTCCAAATTTTCAGAGCTAGCATTATAGATTCCAACTCTAAATCATGAGTAGCATAAAGCTCTTCGTGTTTCTTCAAATTCCTTGATGCATAAGCTATCACTCCTCCATCCTGCATTAGTACGGCCCCCAAACCTTGCTTTGAGGCATCCGTGCAGACTGTGAATTCCTTTTCCATATCCAACACTCGTAGAATTGGCACACTAGTTAGTAATCTCTTAATCTTGATGAATGCACTTTCACATTATTCTATCCATTCATACCTGACCCCCTTGCGCTACAAAGTGGTGATGGGTTTCACTATTTTTGAGAATCCTTCCACAAATCTCCGATAATAACCTGCTAGCCCCATCAAGCTTCTCACCTCATGGGCATTTTTTGGCACTGGCCACTCCATAATGGCCTTTACCTTTTATGGGTCCATAGAGATTCCTTCACCGAAAATTATATGACCTAAATAGTGGATCTCTTTCTGGAAGAAGGAACACTTTGACAACTTCCCATACAATTTTTTCTCTCTAAGTTAAGATAACACCAGTCGTAAGTGTCCCTCATGCTCTCTTTCGTTTTTGGAATAGATGAGGATGTCATCTAGAAAGACTTGTACAAAATGGTCTAAGTACTTCTAGAATACTTCGTTCATGAGTCTCATGAATACTGTTGGCGCATTGGTCAATCCAAAAGGTACTACGAAAAACTCGTAATGTCCAAACCAGGTTTGAAAGGTAGTTTTAGGAATATCACCTTCCTTAATCCATAACTGGTGATACCCTGATCGCAAATCGATCTTTGAGAATACCATTTCTCCTTTCATCTGATCAAAGAGGTCATCTATTCATGGCATTGGGTACCTATTTTTCACTGTAGCATGGTTCAAGTCCCTATGATATATACAAATTCGTAAGGAACCATCTTTCTTCTTTACAAAAATTACTGGTGCACTCCAAGGTGAGACACTGGACCTTATTAGCCTCAAGTCCAATAACTCTTTCAAATGCATTTTCAACTCACAAAGTTCTGGTGCTATCATCCGATACAGAGTCTTGGAAATTGGTTCTACACCAGGTTTTAGCTCAATAGTAGAATCAGTCTCCCTCTCAGGAGGTAACCGTGGTAACTTGTTCGGGAAAACATCTTTAAATTCTGACAATACCTGGTACTGATCCAAGGAGGGTCCCTTCCTTTCATTTACTGCTTCCACTACATATAGTTGACACCCTTGCCTCAAGCATCTCTTAACCTTCATAGTTGAGATAAAGTGTAGAGACACCTTTCTCCATATACCCTAGATCTCTACTGGCCTTCCTTCGTCATCAACACAAAGCACGCTTTTTGTGAAACAATCTACCATAGCTCGATGGGCTTCTAACCAATCCATTCCAATGATTAGGTCATACTCCCCGAGAGAAGTAACGTATACCTTCAACCTGGTAGTACACACTCCTAGGTCTACTATACAATTATCAACGCTAGGTCCTACCACTTGTTTTTCCCCCAGAGCCATCTCGACATTTTTTAAAGTCATCGTGCTCGTAGGCTGCCAACCCACTGTTTTATAATGCAGATGGTGAAATGAAACTATTTGTCGCACCAGAATCAAATAAAATCTTTACATTGATATGATTTAGAGTACCCGATGACTCCACCACCATGGATTTATGTTCATCCTGGCGATTATTAACTGCTGCATAAATTTGGTGGCTGCTACTTGCTCTTCCCATCAGGGCCTTTCCTTCTCTATGCACAAATCCTGATTGTAACTCTGGGCAGTCACGCTGGTAATGGGGTCCTCCGCACCCCCAATAGGTAACACGGGATTGAACCTGTGCACTGTAATGGGACTGTCTTTGAAATGAGTTCCCTCCCCTGGAACCCCTACCCCTACTAGATGCTCCCTGGGATGGTTGTGAACCTGCCTATGTCATTGGTGATGAATGGGATGCTGCACTTGCTACCATTGAAATCCCTACAGCTAATGTCCTTGGTGCGACTCTATTACCATATGGAGGTGGCCTTGAGCCCCCTCCCCTGGGAAATATCCTAGGGGACTTCCCTACGAATCCAGGATGATGCGAATAGGTCAGTCTCGTACCTCTGATTAAGTTCATGTGTTCCTTTGCATAATGCGCATTTCCACAGATTCTGTTACTGAAATCGGTTTCCACATCCGCACCATATCCCTTATCTTAGGGTTCAACCCATAGACAAATCATTCTGCCTGTTGTTGGTCATTATCCATATATGAAACATATTTGACCAATTCCATAAACCTAATCTCATATTCTTCTACGATTCTATTTCCCTGTACTAGAGCATGAAATTCTCCCATCCGTTGTTCCTCATAGTAAGTTGGTATATATTTCCTTCGAAACCTCTCCTTGAAAAGTTCCCAAGACACGGTGTCCAGGGTAAGATGCATTTGCCTTTCCAGGTTGCCCCACCAGTTCAAGGAACTGTCTCTTAACTGAAAAATCATTATCTTCACCTTTGAAGTGGATGCATAGTCTCTTAAGGAGAAACACCTTGTCATGCCTTCCAACCATGCCTCGGCACATTCACTAGCACAACCCCTAACAAAGTCTGGAAGTTTGATATTCTTTAGTTCTCTAGTGATGTCTTTGGGTGGAGGTCCTCCCCCTAAATCCCTCGACACTTCTGGATTACCTGTTCCATATGGTGGAGGCTCCCCTTATGTCCCTACTGGTTGACGCCCTTTTAAAGTCTCATTTATGGCCTCCAAAGAGCATAGTATGAGAGCTAGTTCAGGCGATGGTGGTGGCGGCGCTGGCGGTCCCTGCGACGATGACCCTCTTCCTCAATTTCCTCGAGTCCTAACCATCTTGTATGATTTAACCTGCATCAACCAAAGTTGTCAGGGTGAGTTCAAGGATGTTTCACATTTGTGGAACTTAAACTAGAAAATAGGGTTAGGTGTAAGTTTTTTTTTACTTGTATGTAAATAGACGTTACTCTCTTTAGGGGAGGTGGCTAGGTTAGGGTTAAATCATCTAAGATTGATGTCTTCGCCTAAAAAAAATATTGACCCTCTCGCCTGGTAGTTACGCTAGAACTGTACCACACTCTCCATAGTGCATCAGATCCCTTATATGGTGCTTTATATTATACCCCTATTCTACCCTGACTATTTCACATAACATGCATCAAACTCCTGCTACTCTACAAGGACTTTTAACCTGTAAATTATAAAGTTATACTATTACATATATTAATCAAGGGGATATATGTATTTGATTAATAATAATAGGTTTCAAACACATTATTAACATTAAAATTTTATAATGTTAATACGTTGTGCACAAAATGCTCCCTTGCGGGCTTGGTGCTTGGCTTTGGCTTGTGGGATGGAATGGAAGGGCTTGGCACTTGGCTCGATGGTTGTGGGCATGGAACTCAGTGCTTGGTTAACTTGGATAATGGGAGATTATACTTCGGGATATTACTTTGTTACTATTGATAATTAATTTACTTACATATGAATTTATTTTGTAAAAGCGATACGTGTGGTGTGTTGGTGTTTGGTCATTTCTTAAGGCTTGGGCTTGGTGGGTGGTCGTGGGTTCAAAACCCATGGACCCCAAAACATTTCATTTTTTTTTTATAACTTTATTTATTTATATATATTTATTTATATTATTATTATTATATCCCATTTTTTTTTTTTATATACAGTTCTACTTAATTTTTTTTATTTACGTACTTTTCTAAAATAAAATTAGTATTATACAGTATGTTAAAAAAAAATATTTATATTAAAAAAAAAGGAGAGCCGTAGGATATGGTGGTCAATGGGAATGGAACCTAGACCTTCCAAATAAATAAAAGAGCAAACAAAGAAAAATAAAAACAAACAATGCAAACCCTAACCTAAGGAAGGCGCGAAGGCCTAAGCTCCCAACTCTTTCCCACTGCATCTCATCCAAAGAAAAATCTGTGGTTTATAACTGTGATATACCCTTGTCTAAAGTTTGATAAAAACACATCATATTACTTCACTAAATCTTTGCTTTAGATCCCATTTTAGGTTTTCTGGGCTTTAAATTGAAAACTAAACCCAGGAATGGCATTTAACATGGAGTTATAAAGTATAAAAAAAAAGAACAAATATAAAATAACAGAGAAATATTAAAACTTCCAACTTAGCAACAGTTTGAACGACTTAAAACTTAACACCGAAATTAAACCAAATCCAAAAACAAAAAAAAAAATGAAAATGGTGTATTATTATATATATTAAAAGTGTTAAATGAAATTTAACACTTGTTTCAAGTAAACAAACAAATTATTATAAAAAAAATATATTGGGCCTGGGGCTCAATCTCTAACTCTAATGTTCGATTCAAATCTACAATCATATTACTGTGAGCCAATCCACCATGAATCAAGCACTCAACACAAGTTTCGAACTAAGACCCAAATTCGGACACATAAGACCAAGCACTAAGTCTCCGAGGGAGCCCACGGGTTAAACGCACTACACAGTTTCCAAGCAGTATTACAAGCCAATGACCAACACCAGAGCCAAACACCATTAGTAAACCAAAATAAAAGCCAACGACCAACGCCAGAGCCAAACACCATTACATAATATATATATATATATATATATATATAGGTGTAAAAAAATGAGTTGGGCTTGAAGGCCACTCTACAATCCTGAAGCCACGCATCCACAACACCAGTCAAACAACAACATACAGTCCAATGCACAAGCACCAAACCAAGTCTGTGAGCTCATCTAAGCACACAACAACAACACAACACACCAAATTCGAGACCAAGTGCCAAGGCACATGGAAGATGAGCCCACAGGTGGATTTTACATTGCTTGTGGGTCAACACCAAGGGCAAGCACCTACACCAACGCACAACACATGCGCGGAGTACCACAAGTCAACAAACAAGTCACCGAAGACAAGTGCAGTCACTAGGCCACGAGACCTGCAAATAAAGCTCTGATACCATGTGTAGGGTCTCTGTCCCCATAGAGACGTATAAAACACAAGTAAAAAAAAAACTAGAGAGTAGATAAATGTTATTCTATACAAATTAATCTTCAACATTTAACCATAATTCATTCAGCAAAAATTAAGTTTATAACATCATGAAAATAAATTACATAACCATCAAATAACACAACATAATCACTAAAATACATACCTCTATCTGATGCTAATTCTCCAAACTTTGTCTGTCCTCGCTCCTGCTCTGCCCAAACTCTGCCCAAAACCGAATCTTCCTCCCTGCCATCTAGGAACAGAGCTTGTCTGGCTCCCTAGCTCCAGGATTCCATGAGGATTCCTGGCCCCTGAGCCCAAAACTCCCAGCAACCTGGTGCACCCCTGTAACAGTCCATCCAAATTCCAAAACCAGAAAATACCAACCAGGAAATACAGTCTCTAATCCCCAATAATGCTTCCTCATCCCCAAATTTCCAAAGTCCCCCCTTTTCCAAATGCCTCTCCTCCTCATATCCCCCTTCCAGTCACCACCTCCTACCCTCCTTTAATGCCACCCACCTTATCCCTCCATTTAATACCTTATCCCTCCACTCAATGCTTCATCCCCCTGCATACGTAAAGTTTTATATTAATGAATTAAAAGTTATTAAGTATTTAATTCTTTACCCTAAACATTAAATGTGTTAATCAATCAATTAACTAATTAATCGACATATATTAAACAATAATTAATTAATTAATTAATTAATATTATTAATAAATAATCATTATTTAACTAATACACATTAGGACAGTTAATTATTTAATTAATTATACTTGGTAAATATTAAGCAATCATTTAGCTAGGGTTGTTACAAAATCAGACCCAAATCAACAGGGAGGTACCTAGGGACTCACCTCTGAGGTTGGTATGCACCATCCCTAATGGAGAAGAGGTTTTCTTGTGACATGTGGGGCATTCCCTCCTTAAATTGGACCCTTTTCCATCACTGGTTTTACTTTATATCAGATCTGATTGGAGGGTGCAAAATTGTGCTAACATGTCCACACAATGACAAACATTAAAAAATAATATAAAAAACAACATATACATTATTCCAAACACTTAAAGGCATTTCATTTGTAATTTGGAGCAGTTTTCATAGGATAATCGAGAGGCATGTTACCCCTTGTTTTTCACAAGGTTATCTCAATAAATTTCTTCACTCGCCCTTGTATTTTATTAATATTTGGAAACTCTCTTCATCCCAAGGTAGTGAATATGAAATTCGAAAATAAAAATTATTATGGATCAAACTCCTCGTTATCAATTCATCAAGAATCTAAAGAAGTCCCTGTAGATGTTATTTCAATTTAGAATTCTATGAGTTCTGGGCTATTTATTTGGCTAAGGTGTATTCCCATCAATAATATGTATTCTATCCTTGATATTCAACATAGAATAAGTCTCATAAATATACATTTATGTCTCTCTAATAGCTCGGAACCAACAATAAAATCCTCAGTCATAACAGACTGTCATTCTAGATTTGATGAAGTGTGTATTTCCAGCAAATCTTTTCGCAGAGCCATAGTTTAAAAGAAGATATATGGGGTTAACATTCAAATACATATTGTGGGAGTATTTCTATGCTAGTATCAAGGATCGAAAGAGTAGGATGTTCAAATCCATTCTTGAAAACATCTAAATATTTATTATGCTCGAAGATTTGTGATGCATTGTTAAGTAATATAACCTAGTGCATCTTCAAAATTGTTTATCACCACATAAAGAAACAAGAACTTGGTGGGAGGTGATGTTTTTGTGGTGGATCTAGAGTATTTTTTGTTGCCTATAGCATATTGTTGAGCCCATATTGGGGGACAATTTGTTGTGTTATTGGGATGTCTCATCTAGAGGAGAGGTCAAGGTAATTTCACAAGTTTTTAGATATCAAAATAATCATTTGAGGAAGTGTTCCACCTTTTGGAATATCCATAGTAATTTTGGTACATGATAAAAGGGGAATCATAATCCAAGGAAGGAGGCTTTCTTTATGTTTGATAATTCAGCTATGTTATCCCTACAAGGAATGGTTTACAACTGGAGGAAATATATAGAAGGAGTCAATCCTTCTATGTTGGAAGACATCCACTCTTGGATGAGTTTTCTATAACATCCATGGACTTTCTTTCACATATCCCATGGATATCCACCTTTTGTGAATGTTGTTAGCGTTGTTGGAGGATACATGTCCTCAGAAATGGATGACAGTTGGCATGCATGACGACATTTTAACCTATTTCTTTAAAAGATAATTATCTTGAAGAGCACCCAGGTTTCAAGGAAGCACGGCCTCCTTTGAAGAATGCTCCCTTATTCTGATCCTCCTAGCTATTTTAAGGTGATACTCGAAATAATGTATCGATGAGATAAGCTCATCTTATTAAGATAGAATACATACATGTCCACTTAGAGAAGACTTGGAAATATTTTCTTGCATGATTTGTGGAATTTAGTTGATGATACACCCCTAGAGAATCATTTGAAGGCTAGATGTTGCAAATTGGATATAATGTATTCCCTCAATTGATGAGACATCCCACTATTTGAGGGGTCATTTCATATTGCTCATTGTACATGTGTCTTGACCACTTTATTTTATTGTATTTTAGATTAGATAGTTGAAGAAAAGTGTATTGTACTTCTCCATACGATAGATTTGTGGATCCCAAATGAGATAATAATATTTAATTGTAAAGGAATGTGATCATCACTCTTTAAAAGGAGATACCCTTCCTCATTTTTACCAATGGTTGGGTTGGGGGATAAATCCTTTAGGGATTAATTGAGAATATGTTGGAAATGTTTTGTCTATTTCTCTTATGCTATGGATGGCTAGCTAGAGCATTGCATTGAAGATATTTTCTTGTGGATATTTCACAAATGATGGATGTTCATGGATCATGATCTTGTGTGTTATTTGATGAGTAAGTTGTTCTCTTGATCACCTTGTGGTATTTTATCTTAAATGTTTGCAATTTTGGTGTTACTTCTTTAGTGTTGGTGGTGCACCCTCTTTCCATCTTCTTGATAGGTCCCTTCTCAAAAATGTTGGAGGATTACTAGTGKAGGATCTTCCCCTTTATAATATTTAACCCTGTTGGGATACTAGGAATATTTTTTAGAGTTTGAACTCATAAAAAATGTTGAAGAATATATTTCATATATCCAAGGAGAAAGACTCAATTATCTTTGACAATGATGCCAAAATGTTATCACATAATATTGCACCCTAKATCAAAGCCTTCACAAGGTACAAATATGAGTGGAACATTAGAAGTGTTGCCACTATCACCTAGGCAACAACTTCCCTCATTTTAGTGAAAGACGGATCCAACTCAAGGGAGAATTCCCTAGTAGCATTTAGGGTTCCTAAGGCAAGACAAAATCAATTCTAAGGTATTCTATGTAGCTACCCAAATTACCACCAGCTAAATATATCAAACAAGTTATGGATTAGGTAGATACTCAAAGTAAATTCCAGATTTGGGTTTATTTTCTTTAATGTTGTTTTAAGGAGTTTATCAAGTTATTATCCAATGCAAAATGATCCCCAAACACTACAAACCTGAAAATTACTAGTGGTTGTTATAAAATTTGTATAGAAGATGAAAATTGCATAAATAAACAAGTTACAATAACAATAATCTTTATCCCTTTGAATAAGTATTAAACAAGTATAAATTAGGGCCAAAACAACAGATAAAACTAGGGTTTATACGATGATCTAATTCTAAAAATTAGAAGGTATGTAACAGCCAAAAAATACCAATATGTCCAACCCTAATAAGGCTATAATGTAAATTGACAAGACAATTTATGACAATAAAATGATTTTTTAGGTTAATCACATGCAGAAATACCAAGATATATAAGGTTTTTTGTGGTTAGAAATGTATGTAAGCTATTAATAAACACTATATTTACCATAAAACAAAAGTAAAAAGGTGAAATTTGGATTTAAGATTGACTATATGGGAGAAGACTAGTGCCTACTATTCTTTTGGGCATATGGGGTCAACTAAGGACTCCCTTGAGAAGATATAAGTAGAACTATGGTGGTAGTTAGGGTTGTCCACTACAAACCCTAACGAATCCACATAGTTCTTTACAAATTTCAGGATAGTTTAAGGGAAGATATTGTTAACTTTCTTATCTCAATATCTAGGTAAATTGTTTACTAGTGATTTTCTTGTTGTTAATCAAATTAGCAGCTCAAAAGAAAATATACTTGCTGGAATAATTAACTCAAAAAATTAGTGGAAGAAATAATGGAAAAAAAATCTCATACAAAATACAAAAATATATTTATCCCTTTAAATCAGTTTATCATTAGAATAATATCAAATCTCACAAGGGCTCCCAAACTTGGGAAAATGGCCCATAGAGAAATACAAAAAACTATAGACCACACCTGCAAACCCTAGAAACTCCTCTGTGGTTGTACGACCCCATACTTTCACTTCTCATAACTTGTATGCACCTTTCCTCACTATCACCCATGTACATATGCACTTTCCTACACTATATCCCACATACATACACGCCTAGACTTACCTGTGAAGTTTGTACAACTCCATAACTGCTATTGTGTCTTAGATTTGTTAGATCTTCTTACAATTAACCCTTTTCTATCTTCTCTCTGACATGTATTGATCTCTAGATGAAATTCCTTCTCCACCTATCCTATATCTCTTTGAGCAAAATTCCTTTTCTCTCTCTCTCTCTCAATAATTAAAAGTATATCCTCCTTTACCCTAACCTTTATTTTATAATGTTGAGTTATGACCTAACCCTAATATCCAAAGTGATTGATGACTGAGATTAAATCTCACCTCACTTGAGATCAATGGCTATGATTTAATTCACTAAGGATAATAAATTTAGTATTTCATTAAATAAAACTCAACTAATTAATAAAAGAACTTTACTTTAATAATTCCTTTAATTAAAGTAAATTACCAAGTTAGAAGGATTTAGATGAATTCCACACATCTAGATACTTAGACCTGTGTGAAAGTATATGTTTGATGCTATAAACATCAACACTCCCTCTTAGCGAGGAAGGTATTCTGCACCACTCCAAGTTTGTGCCTAAAGAAAACAAACTTCCCTTTAACCAAGGTCTTGGTCATAATGTCTGCAACCTACTCATCTTTGGAAACATACTGAAGCTTTATTTCTCCCTTCTGGATCCTGTCTCAGATGAAGTGATTCCAGATCTCAATATGCTTAGATCTATCATGGAATACTATATTCTTAGAGAGCTTGATACAACTATTATTATCATAGTATATTACCATGGGATCCAACTCCTAATCAAATAATCTTGTAAGAAAATTTTGAATCCAATTGGATTCACAACTATCCATACTTGTTTCCATATACTATGCCTCTATTGAACTTAGTGTTACAAAAGTATGCTTCCTGCTGAACCATGTAATCATTGGTGATCCCAAGATGAAGCAACACCTTGAGGTGCTCTTCCTATCTACTACACTCCCTTCCCAATCCGAGTCTAAATATCCACACAACCTCACTCCATCACCTCCAAGATACATAGAACCATACTCCATTGCACCTCTCAAGTATTGGATATGTGTTATATTCTTTACACGACTAGAATTTTTGGGTGGTTTTTTGGCACATGGTTTTTCGCTGATGGTTTTCTATTTCCAGTTAAGCAAATAGGGTTGTTGACTAATCCGGTTCATTGGATTAGGGTTTTGGATGTTTTTGGCTCTTATATGTATATTGTATTGTAAACAATGTATGATGTGAATGGATATAGAATATGTTGGTTTTCCTAGTTTGGGTTTCCACTAGAAAAATATCTGTGTAATGTGTGTATTTTCCATTGTATCTTTTATGATATTTTATTGAAAATATGTACAAGTTTAAGATCTACATCAAGTACCTGAGCACATGCTTCACTATTATCCAATGAACCTACCTCAACTCCACCATGAACTAGCTCAAGGTGTTTACAAAAAAAACATATATCTATCCTAGTGTGGTACTCATTTCTCCACAAAAGAACATTAGATAACACTCATAAATATGTTATCTTAGAGTATTTATTGAAAATAATGTTTTAGACCTAATTATAGAGATGATACTCCAAGAGGAATCTTGTTTTAAAACTAAAAGGAAACACAATGCTTTATTTGACTACATTGTTATGGAACACCATTGTTCTTGGGTGGATTTGATCTTATTCCAGTCTTAACATGCCTCTTCATGAAGTTTCCTCAAATTCCTAAGACAATTTTGAAACTAGCTTATCCAAAAAGAAAATCCGTCCATTCAATTTGAAATAATTGTTCTGTTTTCACCTTCAAAGTAACTGGGAAAAATTTGTACTAAGATCTAAGAAGGTTATAAAAAAACCAAATAACATATTTAGTTTTTCTAAATTTCTTTGGAACTTATAGCCAATTCTAGAGGATGTAGTTGAGAATCAAACATTTCGAGTCCCATGATAGATTTAGCTTTATCATCCTTTATAGTCCATAAACTAGTTTATCTAATGTGAGGGTTTTTATTCTACCCCATTGACAATTCTCCATAAGTCAATTCATTAAACGAAGTATTTTAATTTTACAAGTGTGATGGTTTCTCCATTCAAAATTTTAATAGCTTACATACACATTTTCTTCACAATCAATGATAATTTGATTTTATCTACCAACTTGTTGCAATAAAAATATCTATTATTGTATTAGATGCTTCATGGAACTATAAACAATCTCAATCCCAATGGGTTACTTTAACCAATTATTTCCAATGTTGTTGAACATTAACTAGTTCTGTACCAACAAGTTCCTGATTTGAATCCCCCTAGGTGAGGCACTCTAGTCTATGTTTACAAGTTTACTAGGGATGTCATCCAAGAATGTGGGGAAGCATCCCTTGGGTTTCCCAACAAGTTTTTCCTTGAAACAAGAAAATTGTAGACAACCTCCACGTATCATGGCTTTGATACCATGTTGATTTTTGACATACACATGCTATGAGATACATGGAATACAAACTTTTGATATATTGGGGTCAATTATGAATTAAATTTGATATATTTTATTCATCTGAGAAGTAGTTGGACTACCAACCTCTTGTAACTATTTAGATTTTAATGAACATCTATTAATTAATATTTTTTTAAGAATAACAATTAGATTTTGTATTAGAGAGCCGCGACCGAACCAAATAGTGGTGTAATATAAAAAAATAAAAAACTAGTTGCATTCTTCAAACAAAAATAGGCATAGCCAATTCTAAATGTTCTAAGTTGTCATGTGTTGCTCCACTCGAAATAATTCTAGCAAGTATATTTCCATACAAAATGTAATGTTAATAACACTACACTCAAAGGATATATTCTATTTTATAGGAGCTACACTCACACTCCCACTATGTAGTGTTTCTAATGTATCTAGCAGTCCCTTTGACCTATTTATGGTCACTTGTTGGACATTAATAAAATTGGCTTATCTTATCTTACTACACGAAAATGCATAAAATTCAAAGAGATAAACTTAAACATTTTTCCTAGAGGGATAGTGATGTTCAAGTCCACCTCATATTCCATAACTTCTCCTAGTGTTGTCATTTGTTCATCTTACTAGTCCTTGGGGGTACTATTAGAAGAGAATTTGTTAGCTTTCATGATTACTCTAAAAGTGTTTACACCATGTTTGGGGGTGCTTCATGATATTTGGGGCACATGGTTTATGCTCATGTCTTGGATGGTCTATGATGGATTAACTTTGCACATTGGAGAGGGATTACTTAGTGGTTGTTTGACTTCAGTTGGGTGATTTTTTGGAATTATTTCTCAAGGCATTTGAGATCTCTTCACAACTTGGGTGATCTTCTACATGATGGGAACATGGAGATGGTTACTTTCTTGGAGAATTCCCTACTTAGGAGGAGGAGAATTATGCATCCTAGAGGAGGGAAATGATCCTTAGAGATCCCAAGGTAGTTTAAATTCCTAGATGGATTTGGCTTGGGGAAGCCTGGTTTGTGATGATGTTCATACAGTGGGAATGGACCTAGTGGAGTACACAGGGTGTGAAGTTTGTTATATATTTGGAATATTGTAGGAAAATCCTTCGAAACACCTTCTGGAGCACCCTTGCAATTGGAGCCTTGCTTTTAGATGACATCACCTTTGGATATTGGCATGTGTATTATTGAAGTGTATCACTCCACATGTGTGATCCTACATGTGTTATTGTAGGTTGCTTGTAAGGGCATTGGACCACATATATATTGTTGGCTTCCCTTACCTATCATATATATAGAGGAAGGAGAGATTCCTTAATTCATTCATGCATGGATCATTCATTATTATCACTCCTAAGTTAGATATGGGATAAGGAGGAGTGCACCACTTCTTCTTTATCTCTTGGATATCTTTATGTACTTGATAAAGCTCTCTCTTGGAGTCTCTAGATTTTCTTGAGCTTGTTGGAGCATCTTGAAGAATAGGGTTAGGATTTAATTGTTTGGATATTTGGAGATTAGGTTTTTGAGATGAAGCCCTTGGTTTCACTTGTTGAAGTGAAGAAGAAGAGGAGATGTCTTGCCTTGGAGGACATGCTTATGTGATGCATGTTTGTTGGATCTCTTTGTTCTGAGCTAGGTTTTCTTAGTTTTCCATAGCCAGGGTTTTGGAGAGATAGATATTTTCAATAACCTTATGATAAGGCTATAGTATGTACATGAATTTCATCTTTATGCATATTAAGGAACTTTTCAGTTGTCTAATACCTATGTAAATTGCATATTTGATTTTCAACCTTTTATATTCTTCATGGTTTGTAATTTATAGCTCTATATGTCTTGTTGATTTAACATAAGTTAAGGGTGATTATGTTAAGTGATTTAACATTGTAATTGAAGAATTTAAGGGAATATTTATTGTTTTTTTTACATCTATCATAAGTGTTTTTCAGACCTGTTATATGCATGATAAGATTTCCCTAAAGGTTGAAAATTATTGGAACACACTAGTATCGTATATTTTCGATTGCCTAAATGAATGAGGTTGTTAAGAGTTGAAATTTATTATAATTTTGTTGTTTTTTAGTTTAAATTTCATAACATCCCTAAGATTGAAAATTCACAAGGTTAAGAGTCGAGGAACCTCTAGCATATAGGTGAAATTTCTTTTTTGCATTAAAAACTCTTCAACACATAAATTTCCACAAAATTCCCCCATTGATGAATTAGTTGGTCAATATGATTTTTCAATACATATTTCGAAAAAGAGTGTGGGAGTGAAAAAAACCACTTCTATAAAATAAATAAACAAACCCGAATTTTAAGCTATGAGCGGAACTAACATAATGTTAAAATAAAAATACAATGCTCTAGAATTTAGTGGAGGAGAACCTCAATGCTCCAAGTGCTTATCATAGAACCAAGAAGAGAGGTTTTTCTCCTTTAAATTCAAATTTTAAGCTCTCCTATCATCTGAGGTGGAAGGAAATAATCTCTATATAGAAATCTAAATGGAGGAACTATATATGGCCTAGAGAATGTCTCTCTCTAGAAGAGGTGACCTATTGTCGAGATATGGT
>JASDQU010099704.1:202727-224775 GCA_032191745.1 Picea mariana | reverse complement strand
ATGAAAACCCCTCATGGATATCACAATTAGAAGTTGTGCTACCTCTCTGGGTCTCACCTATCTGGGTGTTGAAATGGTGTTTCAATATGCTTGTCTCTTGGTGCCCCTATCCATTGGGAGGATTGGTAAGAAATATGTGTTTTTTGAGTAGCGTCCTATCGAGTGGTTTCATAGGATGTGAGTTTTGAGCCTAAGTTTCTCTCCCAAATAAAATTCTAGGAACCTTTGATTTGAATATAAAAAAAAGGTGGATAGGGATTTATGAGGCTCTCTAAATAAGGAATAGAAATTCCTACGTATCTCATAGTTGTGGGGGCATTTAAATATAAAGTGATCTTTTGTCTCTATCTCTTGTTCATGGAATATCCTGCATAATTTGTTTTCTTTTGGTATATAGTGATCATATTCCACTCGAATCCAATGCAATCCCACTTTGAACTAACCTAGGGGGTATTGATCCCATGCATCCAATTCCAAAGCATGTAAGGGGGGCACATTATGAGGTTTTATCTAAGCTCTAGGAAGTTCTATACAAATAAGGTCATATTGGGTCTCAAAATCCCTTGGGGGGGACCAAAATGAGCTATATATATATATATATATATATATCCTATCTAATAGTCCCATTCATATCATGCTTATCGGGAAAGACATGGCCAAGGGAATTTAAAGAGTGCATAAACGGGGGAAGGAAATCTATCCATATCTTGATTGTTTGAAGGAAAAATGAGACCTATAAATACCAACTATGTACTCTCCCTATGGTGGGGGAAAAATAGGTGATAACCTTTGAAGAATGGTAGGCCAGGTATGGGTATCAATATTTTCCTACCATCAAGTCGAAAAATATTTGGAGGCGATGAAACAATTCTACTAATCTAAATATAGTCTAGATCCTAAAGGGGTGTGCCAAAAACTCTTCTTGGATGGTGGGTTTGAGGATTTTCCTCTTACATATTATGAAATGGTGTAGTAAGAGGGTTTTAACTCTTTCATTGTGGACCCAATCTGACTCAAGAAATATCCCCCCCCCAAACCTCTAAACTTTATAAAATAGTGTGTCTGACGATGGATTCCATGAGGTCTAATTTGGACGATATGTCTTAAAAATGGTGTAGGAAACATTTCCTATTTATAAGAACGAGGGACAAAAACCCCTTATTCACTTGGGGTTGGAGAGCCTACCTCATCCCGAATCTATTTCCTATAAATTGAACTCCCACATATGTGTATTCAATGGTCACCTCAACCTCCTCCTCCCTGAAGTAAAAGTGGAAATATGAAAGGGACGTCTTTGAGCAATTGAATATATTCACATTGGTTTTCCCAAGGTCGACCATCAACTAGGTCAAAAAATAATGTGAGAGGATCTAGATATCTATGTAAGCCATCAATCAAGGAGACTAAGAGGATCATATCATCAACAAATAGGAGTATGGAGATCAAAACATAGTGAAGGAGACAATCATCACCTAGATTGATGTGCTCATGCAAGAATGCCTCCAACTCATCTATGTAGATGTCAAATAAAGTGGGAAATAGGGGACACTTGTGCTTCACATCGATGGTTCTCTTGATGAAATTTTATAATCCATGTGCTATGTGGAGACAACCAAGGACTTCTTCATAGAGATGCATAATAGTAGTAATAAGAATATTTGAGATACCGATTTATTTGAGTCTCTAGGACATGGCCTCCAATGGTATATAGTCAAAGGATTTTCAAAATAATACAACACAAAAAAATTGTTTCAAAGAGTTGTGTCTTTCCTTCTTAATGGTGGCTCGTAAAGTGAGGATATGATCCATCCTTTGATATCCTACAATAAAACTTGCCTATCCCCTACCCCAAAGGTTTCTCCTCTATAGCTCCTTAGATAATTGTAACTAAAGAGTGGTGGCATAGAGTTTCGATATTGTATGTCTAACCATGATCATCTTTTAGTTATTCAGATTTACACTAGGTCCTAGTTTATAAAGTGGGTGGATGATATGATGGGACCAAGCTGGTGGGAAACCTATGCAAACAAAATGGTTAAAAAAATGAGCAATTTAATGTACCGGTGGATTTATAACATGTTTTAAAAACTCTACTTGGAACCCATCCTCATCCACAAGCCTAGTAGTGTTCATATCCCAAATTGCTTCCTTGATATGTGTATATACTATAGTAGAACAAGTGGCAAGAGGATGGGGGGGATGTGACTAGGACAAGAGGTTGTCTAGGTATATCATAAATGATTGTAGTGTGTTAACATGGATTGAGGATCAATATTAGTAGGTAAGCTAGAATGATGGGGGAGAAATTAATCCATAATCCTTTAGGGAGTGGTTAAGTGAGGTGCACATTTCATGTCTCTTCTATGCTATGAAGAGATGCTTCTTGTGGAGGAGGAAGCACTAATAAAAATTTTGCAATAGAGTGTAGGATGTGGGGTTGTGGAAGAGGTTGTACTGGAGGTGTTTATGAAAGGATTTGCACTCCTCATCATGCCATGTTCTCATAGGACCAAAATTAGACTTAGAAGGTTGGGTGTGAGAGATAATTGTGTGGGTGTACAAACTAAGGGTTTCATCCCAAATAACTGACAAAAGACAATAATACTTGTAGGAGGTCAACTTAAGGTTATTGAAACTAGAGAGTAGGGTAAAGAGCTTGTAAAATCAATTAGTGTAGACATATTGATCCCTGTGATCAAATAAGATGGTTGTACAAAGAGGGTAGGAGAGTCAACCCAAAGGGAAAATGAGAGGAAATTCTGATCATATATAGGTAAGGTGATTGAAAACTGATTGGTGCACTGAAGTGTATTTTGGTTGGATAGGATGTAGTTTTCTACACTAGCCCCCCTAACATGAGGGGAGCATGTAGAACTATAGGAATCAGGGACACAAGGGATACCATTAAGGATAAACAAGTCATGGGATTCACTAAGGTGCAAAAGATACTTTTCTACTTTTCATAAATTGAGAGGAGTCCATTGGAATCATCCAATAACCTGTGCAAACCAATTGAATATGGATCAATATCCTATAATAAAAAACATCCCCCTTCTCTATCATGAAATGGAATATTCCTAGTCCTATTACAATAATTGACGTCCCTTAGGAGGATTACCTCCCCAATTTTAAAATATTGAATGATGTCATCATATATATCTTGGTATGGGTCATTTTCTGAATCTCTATGAAGGGTGAAACATGAGGAGGTAGGTGGGAAGTGGCATACTAAAAAATAAATATGCCAAGGGATGGAGGGAAACCTTGGATACTTGGACCCTCTTAATATGGAAAACTCATCTTCCACGACCACTATAAGTATGCCTTGGAAGGAATCATAGAAAATACAATATATTTCTATTGAACCTCTAACATCCCCCAAGCTCTAGGTCTCATAGTTGTACGTTGAAAAGAAAGGATGTATGAGATATTCCAAGATAGTCCTATTAAGGATTGCATTGGTATTGGTCAAAAAGAGGATATCTAAAAGTAATAGTGGATCGAAAAATATGTTAAGGGAAGGCCAGAATGACCCATTATAGTTTTGTTAATCCATGGATTTGTTCACTTGCAAAATCATGAGGGTCAAGGGTGAACATATCTTATCTAGTTGGTATTCATACAGTTTTTCCAAAGACAATTTTTCTTGAGCCAGAGTTGGTTCCCATTGAGTTCCTGTATAAGATTGGTTCAATGATTTTTTTCCTGTGTCAAGGATAGAGGTTGCACAAATCTTCATGGGATTGGAGAGAGATGGTTATTTTTAGCAATTCTCCTACTTTTTAGGAGACATGGTTCATAGGTCTACATGAAAAATTTTATGGTATATTTGGAGTCCTTGCAAGCCCAATATTCCAGTGAGATCCTTCTGGATTACATGAATGATACTTCATTTAGTAGTTCCATTTCAGATGATTTCATGCCAAATATGAGTGCAGATTTATATTCCTTGTAGAAAATTAAGTGTGATGAACCTAATTTCATTTACAAGCAAGAAATTTCTATTTTTTGTAGTATGTTATGTAGGGTGCCACATGGAATCCTTGTTGAGGTGACATCTAGAAGTTCCAAGTCATGACATGTGATAGTCCTCAAAGGTGACACATGGAAACTTCTATGAGTGACAAGTGGAAAAACCAAGGAACATGAATGAGATTGGGTGATGTGGCAGGTCTTGAGTTGATTGAGAACATGGTTGAGTAAATCAAGGAGCATGCTTGATTTAATTGATGATAAATAAGTGCATGCATTAGTTTGAGAGTGAGTTGGAACATGGAGGAAATTAAGAGGTTGCGTGGTTGAGTTAATTAAAGTTCCACTCTGTATCTCTGTCACTTCACTTCCTCTCTCTTTCACTTAGTCATGAGTCATAATCAAAGTATCTCTAGTTGACTAAGGTGCCTCCCTTTCTCTCCCAATTCATCTCAATTAACCCCCTCTCTCTTCCAATTTATCCTCACTTTACTCCACTCTTCCTCTAGTCATCCATGTGCATTTCTTCCCTTTAATCCACCTCATCTAAGGTGCACTCATATATGTAGTTCATGCATGTTTCAACTAAGAGAGTTTCCTCACTGCTTAGTGTGCATGGATTATCTTCCCTCGGTTTCTCTTCAGTTAGACTTAGAGTCCATGGACTTATCTTTACTCTTCTCTGAATCCATAGGGGTTACACTCACCTTCACTTGAGGTACATTACCACTCCTCTCCAGGTGGATCTAGTGCATGTGAGCATCACTTCCTTCATTTAAGGTGCATGGACAATTTAAAAAACTTCCCTCTCTACTGTGCATGGAATGAGGAGGAATATTTCTTGGGATATGCACCCTCATTATTCAATATAATAGGGACTTATTAATTGTTTCAAGGTTGGATATTATTCTTCGGAAACATACTCTCTCATTTTCTCTTCTCTCTTATAGCTTCTTATTTTTTGTGTAGGGATCATCACTATAAAATGTTTTTATTTGTCTTATTCACATAATCAACCTCTTGTCAAATGCATGAATAAATATTAGTTGTGCTCGTATAAATTTATTTAGCATGTTATTTTGGTTTTAATCAACCACTTAATATCGATTTATGTCTGTTGTCCCTTGACCAAGTTTTGAGGATCCTTGGTCATGTTTGACCTAGTTTTGGGACTTCGACAGGCTGTCAAAGGTGGAGCGCAAGTCGAAGAAGAGATCGTGGGATCTTGGCCCCTTTTTAGGGATTTTTGGGTTTTGGGCTATGTAACAGGTATGGGAATGTCATCCCATGGGTTCACCCATGTTTAGGCCCCTTTTGTAATGTATAAATAGAATTCTAGGTGAGGTAAGAGAGGAGAAGGTCTTTTTTTACCTTGGTAAGTGCTAAGTGAAAGTGTGGATTGTAGATGCTTCGTGCATACTGTGTGAGACTTGTAGAGATAAGTGAAGGTGATTGTAAGAGATTGAGTAGAAGCTTTGTGCTGAAACCTAGCTTGGGGAAGGAGGATCTGGTGAGGTGTGCGCAGATCTCTTGTCCTATGCAGAGTAGGATCTTGTGGCTCTGTGCATGTAGAATATTGACAAAAGCTAATAAAGAAGAAGAAGAGTTGGTGGATGTAGCCCCAGGCTGGGGGTGAACCACCTATATCCTATGTTGCTATGATTTGTGGGATGTGTTTATGTATTTATGTTTTTACTTGCTTAGTGCTTTGATATATTTGTTGATGCTTTGTGCTTAATAATGTGAATGAATGCTAGATCTAATCTATCTTTATGTGCTAAGTGCTTGGGCATATTAGATCTTGTAGACTACCGCGATGATCTGTTGTTAGGGTTTATCTGCTCTATAAATTAAGGTTAAATACTAATGATCTATAACTTCTAAGTGCTCTATTAAGGTGTTACAATCATAGATCAATGTCCCAACTAAGGTTGTAGACATCTAAGTCCTGAACCCACCCCTGCCTCTATCTTGGGTGAGACTTCATCTGCTTCAAAGGTGTTGTTGAAAGGGATGGTAGTTAGGGTTTTGTTGGTGTTCTCTTGAGCATTGAACCCTGGGTTTGCCCCTGTGCCAACAAATGGTTTTGTTGCCGGGACCTAAAACTGTGATTGTTGAGAACTGAAAAAAAAAAAAACAAGCTCTATGCATAGATCTGTTGCTTTAATGTGCAATATTCTACTTGACTTGTGAAGATTTGTGCTAAGAAGAAAATTCAGATCTGAAGAAAAGAGGCAAGGTCTGAAGGCTTTGTGCTTTGTTAAAGGTAAGAACGGTGAATTTTTTTTATTGAAAAAGATAATAAAAGTGGAAATTTTCGTTTCAAAAGTATGGATCTAGGTATATTTGATAAAGTTTGTCCTAGCTTAAGAACTAGGGCACAACTGGATGAAACAATATTTGATATGAGTAGATTTGATAGAAATGATGAAAGATATGTTATTCCTATGCATATAAATATTGTTTAGACTAAAAAATGGATGCAGGACCCTAGAAAGACTTTTTTGAAGGTTAGTTACTATGACCCTAGTGCACAGTAGAGGAAAGGTTGGGGATCATTCAAGAGAAAGAGAGGATTAAATTTTTGCTATAGCTACATAAGACCGGGACATCTTGCTAAGGAGTGCCCTAGTAAAATACCTAGTTGTCTTTGTTGTCACGATATGGACCATGAAGTTTTGGATTTCCCTAGAATGATTCCTAAGGTTGAAAGAATGAATATGAGACAAGAAAACCCTGAGAAAAATCAAGAAATCGAGACCATGGAAGAACCCCAGAAAAAATCAAAGAATGTATTGCTACAAATGAAAGAAACCCTAAATGATCACAGAAATATCAACTTATTAGAGAGCTTCAAAGAAAAATAATGCATAGAAATAAGAATAGGAGACTTCAACATTGATTGTGTTATGGATGAAGAAACATAGGTGAATATCATGACAGAAAGGACTTGGGAAATTTTAGGAAAGTCTGCTATGATTCCTTCATTAGGAGGAATAAAATTATTTAGAGGAAAGCTGATAACACTATGTGGAAGACTTGCCCATATATATATGAGTGCTCATGTAACTAAGACAAAGAAAGATTTTGAGGTTGTTAAATTTATTGAGAACCATGCTCCATTTGCTATGTTATTAGGAAAACCCTGGATTAAGAGAAACTAATCTAGAAGAAAGGAAGAGGAGGCCCTAGAATAGAAGAAGCAAGAACTAAGAGACTTCATGATGAAGAGGATAGCGCACTTGATTGAAGAATAGGAGAACAGATCAAAGTTGTTCAGAACCAGAAACCTAGATGTCAAAGTTGAAAGAACACAAGAAGACTCATAGAAGAATGGAGCACCTACCCCATAAAGAGAAGAAGTATTTCCTTTGAACCCTACGAAAGACCATCAACAACGTAAAGTTACTATGCCAAAAGGAGATGAGAATCAGAATGGAAAGAGGACTACCGAGACAAAGATCACAGGGAAGAAGGCTAGAAAGCTCAGTAAGAAGAGAGAAAAATTGCAGAATGTTACAAATCAGACTTTGCAGAAGGAAGATTTGCAAAACTAGAACTTCGTCGGGATATCAAAACTATGCAACATGGCACTTCACCATGACGAAGAAAGATAGTTGTTGAAAGCATTATAACCGTTAGCCCGATGCCCCGAATGGTTAGAACAATAGTTATGGCCAGAAATCTCTCCATCATACCATTGGGACCACACCACAACAGAAAAAACTACATTGATGAAGGCCTCTCATCCATTGGAGAGATCTGTTACACCATTGTCTACTTATTTCATTGATTTTTGCATCGAGAACACTTTTGCGAATTGCATCCAAGCCATCCCATTACTACCGCGTTGTGTTTATTGAGGTTGACACATGTTCTATTGCTTTGAGAACTCATTCATCCACCTGATTTATCCGATCTAAGCATCCATGTCAGACGAGCTCATCACCGTAGAGAAAATCATCGAAGAAGTTATAATCAACCTTATGGCTGAGCAGGTAGTGTTCATCCGAGTTCAAGCCTCATCGACGAGAGGAGTGCAAGCCTCTCTGTCGAATGCTCATGGATTCAAACCATCCCGACCTACAGTAGATAAAATAACCAAGCATCGAGATGACTTGGTGAACATGAAATTAATCCCGACCATCCTTCCCGACTACATCCAGCCTTTGGCTGGTGCAATGAGTCGTGACAATCCCGAGAGACTTTGATTACACCATGGTTACTATGTACCTCCTGAAGGGGATACATTTAGTAAGAACGCAGTAGGATAATACCGTGATGTTGAAGTTCAATGAATTCAACCTAGGGTATGCCAAGAACTACATCATGCTATCTCTTTACAAGTATTTGACCAGGATGAAGGGGAAGAACTCGAAAATAATCCCCCAACCGTGGACTATGAACCTCACACAATCTACCCTCTTGAATGTGATAAAGATTCCTCACTTTGGAAGGCACCAGGAGGTTAACACGTGTTTTAAGCTCCTGCTCTCATGTTCGATCACGATCGATCTGACACTGATCCATAGGATCATTGGATTGAGCATGTAGGGACCTGCCCCACAGAAATTCTACCTAAGGAAGGCTATAGATCATGCATTGGCATAGAGGATCAAAGACACATATGGTGATGTAGAAAAGGGGATGTGATGCTACAAGGTATATTCCATCCAGAATGGTGTAGTGCACCTAGCCTACCAGCTGATTGCATGAAATCTCATGAGAAAGAACAGACCTACACAGGTCACATGATTCGTTCTTGACCTCACTAAGAAATGTGTAGAAGGACTCTAGATGAACTGGGTGAAGTACTTAGTCAACCAACTGGAACTGGATTTCCGTGAATCTCAAGATCAGGGATATGAGTTCCACTTTAGCTAGCTCTTGATCCTCATAGAATTTACTGCTCGGGAGATGCCAGAAGGTGTGAACTTTCTGGACATTGAGCCATTTGAACCATGCACTGTGAAGTTCACCACGCTTTGGTACTCGAGTGATATGGGAAAACATTGGAAATCAAACACATTATTCCATACATACTACATGTAGTTGAAGAGGGCCATCAAAGATGTCCATTTCATGATGCCGAACAACCTGCACTGTTTCATACCTCTCACCAATTTCCACGCATATCAACACTTCATTTATATCACTGTGTGAGCAAACAAGCATAAAGAAGAGCTTCATTCATACTATAATATCACAGAGGAGGACCTCGACGAGATAACTAAGGATTGGTCAGTAGAACTCCTTATCCCTGCTAACCTCACAGAAATGTTTGATCCCAAACTAATTGGCAACTCGGAGGCCACTCACAAAGAACATGACACACCTAGAACCAACAGAAGGAAGAAGATTGAAGAAGTACAAAACCTGAGGAGTGAACATGAGGAGTGCATCATATGAAACTACTTCAATATCACTTAGATGAGGAGGTGATGAAAAAGTAGATAGAGAAGAGACCAATGGAAAATAAGATCAACATAAGAAAGGTGAAGTAACACCACCTAGGGATCTTGTTGATGAGGTTGATCCCTCGAAGAAAATAAAGGTTTCCCCCACGAAACCTACCTCACAGAAGAAGTCAAGAGCAAGCAAAACCACTATGCAAACTATGCTCACAGTCGATGACTTTGAATTCATCATCACCTTTGTAGTAGATGCCTCGCAGGATGTCTTTCAAAAACATGAAGCTAAGAAAGAGAAGATGTATGAAAGAATCGAGGTTTAAATCATAGGGGTACAACAAGCCCTTCAATCCAACCACACAATATCCATTGCTCCCCTACCCTCAAAAGCACCAGAGTTGGGAGATGAGCCTATCCAACTCCGCAGACTAGATAATGTGATCGAAGCTCACCTTCATCATGCACAAGAAGAAATAGAACAGTCCATAGAGGCCCTAAAGTAAGTGAAAAAAATTATCATAGAGCAACGCCGAGTGGCGCAACAAGAGAAGGTTTCTCTCCAGAAAAATTTTGAAGAGGAGAAAGCACAAATCCAGCAAGAGAAAGAGAAGTTTCTCGCAGAGAAGCTTGGAGTCAAAGAAGCAGTCAGTAGATCACTTTGTTCTATGATAGGCTTAGAGAAAAAAGGTAGACAAACTAGTAGAACATCAAGTAGTGCATCTTGCAGAAGCTATCCAACAACTTCAACAAAGAATCATAGATCTGGAGCTACGAACAATGCCCAACACTCTGCAGGATGTACGAGATCAAAGAGAAGAAACTGATCGAAGTGCAATTGAGATAATCAAGGCCCTCACTATGGAATGTAAATAGCTAAGTGATCATAGTTCCCAGACTTATGAGAGACTCACTAAGGATCCTGAATTGGAGGCATTGGAGTAACATCTTCAAGAAGTAAAGAAGCAAGAAGAAATAGTACAGGTGCAGTTGAAGCCACTATCTGTAGTTGAAAGGATGAAGCAATCCTAGGAATAACGCACTGCTCAACAACAGGTCCACACCATTCAAATCAAAGTCATGGAAGTGAATCAGAGGCTCCAACCAATCTAGGATGAGGCTTGCCAACTATTCGCAGAATTGAAGGTCGAGGAGCAGAACTAGAACAAAGTCACTGTAGTTGAACAATGCTTAGAGGGACCTTTCAACGAATTAGTTATCTAAGCATTCACCGAGTAGGAGGCCTTGGCGCAGCAACAAGTTGAAGTATCTTGAACCAAGCTCGAGGATGTTGAAGCAGAGCTACCTAGATCAGAGTGACTCAGGATGCGTCACAGGTGAGTGTTGGGGGCCTATTGGCCCTTGACCAAGTTTTGAGGATCCTTGGTCATGTTTGAACTACTTTTGAGACTTTTACAAGCATTCGAAGGTGGAGTGCAAGTCGAATCGGAGATCGTAGGATCTCGACCCCTTTTTAGGAATTTTTGGGTTTTGGGCTATGTAAAAGGTATGAGAATGTTGGCCCATGGGTTTACCCATGTTTAGGCCCTTTTTGTAATGTATAAATAGAAGTCTAGGTGAGGTAAGAGAGGAGAAGGCCTTTTGGTACCTTGCTAAGTGCTAAGTGCAAGTGTGGATTGTAGATGCTTCGTGCATACTATGTGAGACTTGTAGAGCTAAGTGTAAGTGATTATAAGAGATTGAGTAGAAGCTTTGTGATGAAACCTAGCTTGGGGAAGGAGGATCTGGCAAGGTGCATGCATATCTCTTGTCCTATGTGGAGTAGGATATTGTGGCTCTGTGCATGTAGAAGATTGACAGAAGATAATAAATAACAAGAAGAGTTGGTGGACATAACCCCAAGTTGGGGGTGAACCATGTATATCCTGTGTTTCTATGCTTTGTGTGATGTGTTGATGTATTTGTGTGTTTACATGCTTATTGCTTTGATATAGATGAATGTTGGATAGATTTGTTGATGCTTTGTGCTTAATAATTTGAATGAATGCTAGATCTGATCTATCTTTATGTGCTAAGTGCTTGGGCATATTAGATCTTGTAGACTACTGCATTGATTTGTTGTTAGGGTTTATCTACACTGTAAATTAAGGTTAAATACTAATGATCTATAACTACTAAGTTCTCTGTTAAGGTGTTACAATCACAGATTGATGTCCTAGCTAAGGTTGGAGACATTTGAGTCCTACAACCACCCCTGCATCTACCTTGAGTGAGACTTCATCTGCTTCGTAGGTGTTGCCGAAAGGGCCGGTAGTTAGGGTTTTGTCAGTGAAATACTCAGCATTGAACCCTAGGTCTGCCCCTGTGTCAACAATGTCTCCTTATTTATATTTCATTTTGTCGCTAAAGTTGTAGGGATTCCACGAAAAACACTTTTAAATCAAACACTGTAACCTTTTTTTGTCTAATTGCATCCCAAAACCACTTTTCTTTCCATTTTTTTCTAGTTTTTAATGCATATTTATAGGATTAAAATAACGTGAGGAAAGGCTAGGGACACCCACCCGAGTTTGGAAAACACTATCCCATATGGAGAGGAGTATTGCACATGAAATTTTTGGGGGAAGTTTCTTCTAAAGTTGCACGAAATTTCAATTTCTTATCTATAACGTATTTATATTCACTAAGTGCAGAAAATTGTGCTAACAAACTGGCGCAATTATAGGGGATCATCATCATTTCCTGGTTTCCAATAACTAAATTGTTGAGAATTTTTAATTTCTCTTTGGTTTTCAAACTCACTTGGAAACTTCACATTTTAGAGGGTTAGAGTTGGGAAACTCAAGAAAATTTCCCAGATTCAATCCAACTCAAGGTCTGCTTCCAACCCTTGACAAGCCTGAACACTTGTTCTAGAATATATTTACTTCATCACCTTGGATCACAGTAACCTTGAAGGTTGGAACTATTGATGTATCTATGACCCATGATACTTTCCCACTTGTCACAACTAACAACATTGTGGTAAGTATATCGTCGACTATCTCATTAGCTTCAGTAAATTCTTCCTCTATCCCTTTGTCTTCCATTCCTATTGTTTTGAATTCTACAAAAAATATGGAAGGTCAAGTAGTTAGGTTTTCTCTTACTGTTTATGTTCCATTAGATTTAACCCAATTGTAGGGACAAATTCAAGCTATGCCAATAGAATAATACCATGAGAACATTCCCAAATTCACAAGAAGCAATGTTTTTATTGTCGAAGACCATCTGAATGCATTTTTGAAATTTTTAGATGACTTGGAGATTGAGCATGAGGATGTGGTAATGAAAATGTTTGTGCAGACCCTAGAGGGATATGCACGAGCATGGTACAAGGATATTCTAGCTGGTTCCATCGATGGATGGGACTCTTTCTAAAGAAAGTTCACCAAGATATTAGATGATAAATAGGTTAATTATTTCCTATTAGATTTTTTCTCTTCTATTTGAAAAGAAGAAAATGAGACTTTTTCAGAATTTAACACTCATTTTTTGAATATTTATCAGAGAATTCCTAACATTGTTAGACCTAATTCTGCATTTTCCTTTCTATATTGTTTTAAGTTGTTTGATGAATCATTTGTTTTTTTTCTCAGAGAGAAGGAACCTCAAAATTTGTATGCTACTTCCACTGAATAATAATAAAGAATTAGAAGGCCCCAGAAAGAGAAGTCAGGCTCACCTGGAAAAGTCACTTGGATAGGTTAGTATAAATGAGGAGGTGCCTTAGCTCGTTTAGACACTCTCACTCACTCACTCATCTAGTGCACATGTCTAAGGAGTAGTAGTTGTAGTAGAAGGAGGCGCAAGTTTGGAGAGAGTAGTGCAACAATTGTCATGGAGTATTCTCAATCTTTCTGGTATCTCTCCTGTGTGCATCTCTTGGTAAAGGTACGCTTCCATTAGGAGAAATACATTCTCTTGGTATTGTGCTACTACTGCAGTAGTGGTGTTTCTAGTTAGGGTTTATGGATGAAGAATCATAAGTCTCTTGGTAAATACCGAAGCCAAAATCTCTTAGGACCAAAGTATCTCATTTTATTCTATTTGAAAAGAAGAAAATGTGACTATTTCATAATTTAACACTCATTTTTTGAAAATTTATCAAATAATTACTAACATTGTTAGAGCTAATTCCAAATTTTAATTTCTATATTGTTTTAATTCGTTTGATGAATCATTTGGTTTTTTTCTTAGAGAGAAGCAACCTCAAACTTTGGATGCTACTTCCACTGCTACAGTCAGGCTTCGGTCCTAGAGACTTCGGCTTTGGTCTTTTCTGATGCTTCAACTGCATCCTTAGAATGTGATTGGTGGTGGTAATATGATTGACCAATTGCTAAAGAGAATTTACCTTTGCTTGAAGGACAAAATTATCATGATGCAAATGACGATCCATGGTTTCATGTTCTTCCAAATGTTCGAGCAGTTGAGCATTCTCTTTTTGCAATTTCTCAAGAGAGGAAGGCTTAGTGTCCTTAGTAGATGTAGAAGGTATGTCATATTTAGAAGAAGGTGTAGGAATCTGAGAAGAGGGAGTAACAATGTATTTTTGAGGAAGACTCGGTGTGATGAGTTTAGATTTGATCTCTTTATCAGGCTTAGAATCCTCTACAAAATATTCTTTATGTTTTTTGTGGGGGCTCTCATGGTCGAAAGACAATTGAATAGGATTCAAAGTAATTGAAGGTTTTATATTGGACTTTCTACTCATACTTCGAGTGCTTCTTCGAAAGGATTGGCCCTTGAATCAATTAACACCCCTCCTTTTGGTAGGAAATGAAGGAAAATCTTGATGAAATGAATCTTGAAATTTCCTTGGCTAAGAATCAATAGGTGTTGGAGGTAACTAGGAATAATCGGTATGTTTCTTAACTTTCTTACCAGATGAGGAGATAGGGGAATCAATATTTTTCTTGGGTTTCTTATCATATAGGGAGATAGTTTGAACTAGAGGGTTTGGAGTTTTAGGAGAGTGAGAATCAGGTGGGGTAACAGTCCCAAGATCGATCAACTTCTTGCTTGCTTTAACTATGAGATGAGGGTTCGAAAATTGATAACGGAAATCCTCCCCTGTTTGGCTTTGTTTCTTTAATTTTGATATGATAAGAAATTTAATGAGGCCATGGTGAAATAAGTTGTGGTGGGGTTTTTCCAGTTTTTTGTGGACCTGGGAAGACATCTTCTTGAGGATTTTTAGAAAATAGAAGGGAAAATTCAGGGGTTTGTTGAACTGAAAATGGGCCAAAATACGAAAATGACGAGATTTAAAAACAAAGTGCTTAACTTCACAGGTAATGATTCTGGTAATAAAAATCATAGGGTTGATTAACTCATCTTTGATCCACCCTTCGAATAACCTTTGGATCCTGAGAATTTTTGGTATTCAGGCTTAAACACTTGGTTGTAGCTTTGGCATGGCAACTGATAATGTTTGAATCACCAATCCCCGACTCGTGGAAATTTCCTGGCCAAAGGAATGGATTCTTTGGAGACCAAAAAGACCAGAGACCCTACATGAGAAAATCTCCCATTGAACTAGAGGGTGAATTGGAGGGAGATGTCATCATCGTGCCCCTGCAAACTGGCAAGGAACGACCTCCAACCCGTGTGGAGGAAGACTTCCCGACATGCATCAAACTCTAGAATGGCCAATAGATTAGTATAGGATGATGGTTCATGCTGATTTGGCATGGTTGCAGAGTAAGGGATGAGCAGGGGGAAAAAATTAGGCAGAGGATGAGTGATAAAGTAGGCAAAGGATGAGCGATATAGTAGGCAGAGGATGAGTGATAAAGTAGGCAAAGGATGAGCGATATAGTAGGCAGAGGATGAGAAATATAGACATAGTACCCTTGTCTTGATGAAATTGATATGGAAACAGTTGAATTGTGTTTGTATTCATCATACATGAGCACCATGTCTGGTCATGATTGTGCTGAATTTAAATTTCAAATGAATTGTACTTTGGAGGTAAAATTAAATCGTATAAGAGATTTGATCAATGTCCAAGTCAAAGACTTGGAAATTTGATTATAAAATGAATTTGGAAATTTAATTTTATCATAAAAATGAATTTTAAAAATACACCACTCAATTCATCACTTCCACGGACGTAGTCAAACTCCATTGATCATACATGAATGAGATCATGAAAATCACATTTACAGTGTGTACAATACCTTATCTAGTCCTCCATCTGGTCCTCCATATAGCACTCCATCCAGTCCTCCATGTGGAACTCCATCCGGTACTCCATTTGGTCCCTCGTGTAGGTGAAAACTATCCAATAGTGAGAGGGCATTCACCCATGTCACTCAAATTGGAAGATTTTTGGAAGGCATGGTGAACAAGAGCATGGATAGGATGAGCATGGATAGAACATGCATGGATAGGATTGTAACAACCATTTTTAGTTTCCTTTGTTATCGATCTGTAACTATTACAAGGAAAATTTGAGTGTAAGCAGTCTTCCCTTGCATTATATATAAACATAGATAAAAAATGCACAACAGGCTTATTAATTATAAACACACAATGTTATGTCAGCAGAATAAAGCTTATCATGCCAATACAAACATTTGCTGATATAATAACCTAATATATTGTAAAAATACAATATGACATAATTTGATAGAGATCCTAATTCCTTTTCTCATAGGCTTGTAATATAAATGGTAGTGTTTAACATTTGTTAGCTTAGGAAACCCCTCCCCCACTCCTAAATATTGTGACACTTCACAATCAAAGATATAGGAAACTGGCCAATCCTCTGAATAGCCTAAGATTTACAGTTTCCAAGTGTAGAGATAAATTTCACACATTAGCCTGACAAGATGGTTAAAAATATGTCCCCACCTGTAGGACAAAACATCCTACATATAGTTAAGAAGAGGTAGGTGAGAGAGTCTTAATATTGTCTTAAAGTTAGTTCCCAATGGCAGATTGATGGAGTTCATTTACCTTTTCTTAACTATGCATACTTCTTTTTAGCCTTGCCTAAAAGTAGTGTCATACATTAGGAAAAGTTTTAAGATTAGGAATTTTATTTATTGTTTGTTAAATCGTCACCCTCTCTAGGTAGAATGCCTCGCTGCCATCAAGCTTGTTTAGTACTCCGACGAATTTACCTAGTCATACCATAGGCCAGTACCCACTGCCAGCAGACCTGTTTAGTATCCCGAAGGGTTAGCCTCTTACACCCTTTTACAACAGAGACTGGTCCACCATATTTAAGATTTATGTATGAATATTTCTTTTTGCAAGGATATGGGGAGGCAACTATGACAATATTTTTTTTTTGTTTTGGATTAGGATGGTATTTGAGTTAGAGGATGATTCTTCTTTACGCATTCCTTATATATTGTGATGATGTAAGGGATACTTAAGTGGGAGTAGCCAATCTGAATATATGGTATAGCCAAGAATTTTTAATGTGTAGTGGATGGTACCATTGGAAAATAACAAAAATGTATCTATAATCACTACTCACTTTCTTCTATTTGAAGTTATATTGATGTTTCCATGGTTAACTGCTAGTCATACTTTCTTTCTACTCTTTCATAAATATTATTTACTCACCTACTCAGGGTTATAGGGGAATTGTACTAGTAACCTCTATGTTTTATAAGACAAAGTGTCACTTCCTTATGTCCTCTAGTGGTGGAGGTTATGAGCAACTGCCATGAAAGATTCCTTGAGAGAAAGGAAGATAGAAATCTTACAAAATGACTAATTTAAAGAAGGTAGTTTCTAATCATAATAAAAGTAGTCATTATTCAATTGGTGCTTAAGAAGACGACAGAGTTTAAATATACCAACATCTTCTTTTGAAGTAAAATACTTCTCTTTTTGTCTCCTTGGAGTTGTCCACTTGTTGTTAGATGAATACCTGTAGAAATTTTCTAAAATTGTTTATCAAAAAAAAAACCACACACACTCTAAAATATTTACATATGTACAATCAGAAATAAAAAAGTTTCAAGAACAAGGGGAAGGAGAAGAAACTTCCCCATCCACCAAGGCCAATGCCTTGTCGGCTAACATGACCTATATAAAATATGTTTTACAAATGGGCTTGTAGTAAAGTTTAAGTCGGTGTCCATTCACTACAAAAGATACTTGTCCATCATAAATTGTTTTTATCTTTACAACCCCATTATCAAACATGGTAACTACCTCATAAGGACCCAACCATCGAGTGGTAAGTTTTCCTTTAAAAGTTTTAAATCTTGAATCAAACAATAGAGCCCAACCACCAGGTTGAAATTGTTTCTTTTTAATAAATTTATCATGTCATTTGCTTATCTGGTTTTGAACTAAGGTTGTCCTTAGGATAGCATACTGTCTAATTTCATCCAATTCGTTCAATTGTAGGGCTCATTGTTTTTGTGCCTCGTCTAAATCTAATCCTAATTGTGAAAAAATAAGAAAGGTCCTTACTTGGAATTCAATTAGTAAGAGTACTTGTTTTCCATAAACCAATTCGTATGGGGTATGCCCAATGGTGTTTCTCCATGTGGTAAAATATGCCCACAAAACCTTTGGAAGTCTATCAACCCAATATCTATGGTGTAGTTGGACAATTTTGGTTAGGATAGTTTCCAATACTTTTTTTGTTGATTCCACTTGGCCATTATCTTGTGGGTGGTATGGAGAGGAATTACGATGCATTATCCCATATTTTTCTGCTAATTCTTTCATCATCTTAGAAGTAAATTGTGTACCCTAGTCCATGACAATCTCACAAGGAACACCAAAGTGGATAAAAATATCTTCATAAATGAACTCAACAACAGATTTTTTAGTAGCCCTAAACAAGGCTTTTTCCTCTACCCACTTAGTGACATAACCTATGCAAACAAGAATATAATTATTCTTACTAGACATGGGGGAAATTGGTCCTACAAAATCAAGGGCCCATTTCTCAAAAGGTTCTATCATAACCTCAACACGTAAGAGAATTTCATCAGCTGATGTGGGTCTTCCTATCCTTTGACATCTATTACAACTTCTCACATATTTGGCAGCATCCTTAAAAATGCTAGGCCAATAGTAACCTGAATGTGAAACCTTATATGTTGTACGTTTATCGAAAAAATGTCCACCACATGGTCCATCATGACAACTTCATAGGATTTTTGCTATCTCATCTTCCCGGACACATCTATGAATAATTAAATCTGGTCCAATATGAAAAAGGTCATAGCCAACCCAGGAGTAGTTAGCACTTTGTGATATAATTCGACGTTTTTCATGAGGTGATAAATGAGTTGGTAATTTTCTAGTAGCTAGATAATTTTCCGTATCTACAAACCACAGAGTGTTTATGGAGATGGAGAAGAGATTTACATCTAGAAAACTATCATCAACAAGAATAATATCACCCTCATGATTAATGCGCGAGATAAAATCAGCTACTAAGTTCACTTTTCCTGGTCAGTCAAGGACAGTGATATTGAACTCTTGTAATAAAATTAGCCACCCAATTACTCAGCCATTGGTAATAGGTTTGTTCATGGAAAATCTAATGGAAAAGTGATCTGTATGTACAAATACTTCATATCCTATGATATAATGGAAAAACTTGTTGATGACATGAACAATTGCAAAGAATTATTTCTCAATGATTGTATATTTTATCTCGACAGGGGTCAAGTTCTTACTCACAAATTAAATGGCACAGGATTGTTAGTCTTATTTTTTTCCTAACACTCCTCCTATTGTCGTATCAAAGGCATTAGTGGATATATGAAATAGAAGGGCCCAATTGGGTCCCCTAAGAACTGGTGCCACAGACAATTTATCTTTTAGAGTTTCAAAGGCAGTTTGACAATGCTCAGTCCAAAGAAAGTCAACATATTTTGTAAGGAATCCAAAAATTGGTGAGAGAATATTTATAAAATTTTCAATGAATCTCTGGTAGTATCTGACATGTCCAAGAAAGCTTCTGACCTCTTTTTGATTGTTTGGAGGTGGGAGTCTGATGATTACCTCAATCTTAGCAAGATCCACTTTAATCCCTTCAGATGAAACATGATGCCCTAAGACTACTCCTTTAGTTAATAAAATTTTACACTTCCCATGACTTAAGGATAAATTAATCTCTTGACATCTAATAAGAACTTTCTTCAGATTATCTAGGTCTTCTTGATAAGTATTATTGTATACTATAAAATTGTCCATATACACTTCCACACAGTCATGAATGAGGTGAGAAAATATCCCTAATATTGCTCGTTGGAATGTGGCAGGAGCATTACATGGACCAAATGGTAAGACCCTATAGGCATAGGTGCCCCAAGGACAAGTGAAAGTAGTCTTGTCCTGATCCTTGGGTGCTATTATAATTTGATTGTATCCTTTATATTCATCCAGGAAGGAAAAGTATAACTTCCCTGACAAGGTATCCAAGACTTAGTCAATGAAGGGAAGAGGAAAATAGTCCTTAAGAGTGGCCTTATTAAATTCCCATAAGTCAAAATAAATTCTCCATTTTCCGGTTAGTTTATTTGGAACCACTACAAGCAGGGATACCCATTTGCTTTCATACATTGGATAAATAAAACCAACATTCAATAATTTCTGTATTTCCTCCTTCACTATATCCTTTAGTGTCAGATTTATCCTTCTCTGAGATTTCCCAACAAGTGTTACTTCTACCTAGATATATATGTGATGAATGCATGTCTCAGGGTGTATGCCCCTCATATCTGTATATTCCTAGGAGAATTCTCTTGATTGGTCCTTAAGTACATTCACTAATTGTTCTTGTTGATCTATATCTAGTCCAAAATTTATATGTAGGAATTTCCCAGGACTAATCTCATAAGGCATGGTAGAAGGTATGGCAGATTCATTTATCTCGAAGATAAAATATGTTGAATATAGAGTTGATGGGTCCAACTGTTATTGAAATTCTTCACCAAACATATACTCAATTTGGGGAAAATATTGATGAAAATCAACACATTTGATTGCAGAAATAAATTGATTTAGCACATTCTTTGTTGTTTGCTCCTGAAGTTCCTAGAAGTGATCACTGGGCAACACGAGTTCTTCCCAATTCTCATTTTCATATGGACATTCAAGCCACCATATATTCTCTATAACAAGTTGAGTTGGTGGGTATATGGTAAGTTTCTTTATAGAAAGTCCATTAGATATAGTCATTTCACCTTCTCTACAACCAATAAATGCATTGGTTATGGCCAACCAAGGTCTTCCCAAGATAACGAGATGCCCTTTAGCACGATCCTTTGAATGAATGACAAGGAAGTCTACCAGATATTCCCATGATGCTAATGTGACTATGATATCATCCAAGATTCCTTCAGGTATAACTTTTTTCTTATCTTCTAATTCCAAAATAGTTGGGGTAGGTCTAAGGAAGTGTTTCAACTGTAATTATTCTAAGGTAGTAACAGTCATAAAATTAATGGCTTCCCCTAGGTCTATGAGATTATTTCCAATGGGAACCTTATTAATGGTTATCATTACTATGAGATTCCCTAGGTTTGCATACTTTGTGACCCTAGGCTGCTATGATATGTATTCATACAATTCTCCTATCAGATGTACTATTGGGGGATATTTATGTTTCCTACGTGGTTTCTTGATACACAATTCCTTCATAAATTTACTATAAATTGGAATTTCCTTTATGGATTGTAATAGGGTAATTTTGACACAAATATTCTTCAATTCATTTATAATGTAAAATTCTGGTTGAATCATTGGTTTCTCGATTTCTAATCTCTCTGGATAAGGAGGGGCTTTTGTAGCTTGCGAGGATTCGCTTCGGGGAATATTTTGTCCTTGGTCTTTGGGAATAATAACATCTTCCCACTTAGTGTCATCCATGGATTGGTCGGGAGTTTCATCTTCTTCTTCTTTCTAGATGACTATTGAAGGCTTATGTTTATCCAAAACTTTCCCCAACCTTAGTTGAATCTCATGTAATGGAACATGATAAATAACATATGTCGGGAAAGTTTGCAACTCAAAATTGTGAAGAGGTTGAGTTGGTTTATTAATATTATTCAGGTTAGGCACTAGTTGTGTTGGTAATAATGTTGGTCTTGGGGAATTTTTGTTTTGAAATTGATGAGGTTGTTGTGGAATAGGAGGTAAAGGTGGGGGGAGAAAACCTAGCAAAAGGTTTTGGATGTTTGGTGGAAATTGTGCGTAAGGATGGACTAGATTGTTTAATTCATACACTAACCTTTGTCTTGTCTACTATGCCCAAATAGACTTGTAAGTGCCCTTGTTTTTCTCACCTAAGTGACGAAACAAACACAACAGATTGGTGACCATACTAGGGATAAGGTATCAATTTCCTCCCTATTTGGGTTGTTTGAGCACTTCTTTTTGACCCATTTTCCTTGTAAGAACCATAGCTAACCTAGCCTTACCTATCAAGAGATAAGTTTGGAGATGGAGGAGGAGAATTCCATTCAAAATCACCCCCGCCCCTCGATGCATATTAGAACGTGCGTGGGTATTTCAGCCCACATATGCGCATTCAGAGCATTGTGCGCCCACAAAACTTTTGTTCTCTGCACATTCTATGCACAATGTGCCAAAAGGTATTATGTTCTCTTCACACTGTTCGCCCACTACGCCTCTGTCTGAACTATAACCCGTACATCTATTCAGAGTTTCAA
>JASDQU010099704.1:66817-165589 GCA_032191745.1 Picea mariana | reverse complement strand
CACACTGTTCGCCCACTACGCCTCTGTCTGAACTATAACCCGTACATCTATTCAGAGTTTCAAAATTGTAAGATTTTTTTGTGATGTTTTGAAGGCCCCTAGCCTTGAAAATCTTTCTTTTATGCAATTTGTAAATGCACCACACTTAGATTATCTTCCCACATGAAGGTTTAGTCAAAACATAGGCACTTAGGGGGTTAACAAAAACCATATTTCTCCTCTTTTTCTTTGAGTTTCCACATGTATGGTTTGTTTTGATTGTAAAACTTAAGTTGATATTCTTTACTATCACATATAAAAACACTTTCATTTGGACCAGAAATCAAACTTTAATCATTGAGTATGTTCTTCTCTCGCACTATAGAGCAATCTTCAGAATCAGAAAAGTGATTAAGGGGATATTTCATCTCCCTTAAAAAAATCTTTAGGAGAGGACAAATCCCCCCTAGGGATCCTCTTAGTTTCTTTTCAAACATCTTAAATTTTTAAGGGCCATACATGCCCACATGCTACAAAAATAGGATAGTTTTTGAAATTACTTTCTTAGTTTACATCACTAGGAGAGTTTAAAGATCAAAGTAATGGGCCCATACATGCATGCTTGCAATATAGGATAGTTTTTCAAAATATTTCTTAGAGTAAATCACATTAAGGAGTTTAAAGGATTAGTAAGGACCCATATGTCCACATGCTAGTTCTTTAGGGATTTTAAAAATTATGCAAGGTTGTAACAATGAAATCTAGCAAGATAGGTAATCAATATTTGTAAGGACCACAAGAAGTCCACATGTTGCAAATTGACACCGAACTTATTAAAATTTGGCACATTTGTTCACTTTCTCACACATAAAGTCACTCCTCACTCAGATAATTTCATCTCGAATCGTGGAGGTTGAATTAAGTTTCCTCCAAAGGGATTCTAAAATGTCCCACTATTTCTTGAAGAAATTATCCACACCCACTTAAATCCAATGAGATTGGTTCACACCCGCAATATCTCAACCAACCACATCTAAATATTTTCTAAAAAATTATTAAGTTTTCCTCCATAGGAGGTGCCAAAAGAATTTTTTTATTCTAGGTAGGATCTTGAGGGTAGGCATCCAAATAACCCCATGTTATCTAGTTCCCACATTCTCAAACATTAGAAGTTGACAAACAGGGAACTTTAAAATCCTCCAAGTCAAGTGTTCCTAACAACATAAGGTAGGGAGATACCTGTGAAGGGTCGAAGGCTGAGGTCTGGTTGTTCTATGTGTCCCCTCTTGAGTCACCCAACTCTTGGAAGGGATCCAACCCATGACCCATTTCTAAGGCCAAAAATCTAAATGTCGCACTTTTACTGAGCTACCTAGTGGCCAAATTTAGGACATCTACCCAGATGGAAATTGCGTGCTGCAATTGCACCTTGATCATATTTTGTGTGGCTATTGGGGAATATCGCCATCTCTTTTGGGATATGCACCCTCTACCTCTCATTATAAGTGATTGTTTCATCCTTCACTAGTTCCTCTCCTGGTGGCTTCAGACCCGACTGTTGAGTGCTATTGGAAGGTCCAGTGCTATTTGAGAGGAAGGACGTTACGTCTTTTTGGACATGAACATTTATTTTCTTTGTTCTCCCACATTAAAAAAATCCACCTACCCACATGTATGACTCTTTTCAATTGATTTATGTATGATGCTCATTTGATTAAAAGTGATTGAGAGATATATTGTGAAGGTCCAAGTTATACAAGTCTCTTGTTCATTTATTTCTCTCATCACCATTTTCATACATTCACTTTGCTAGTCAGACATCATAGGGGACCCATAGAATCCCCATCATTCCAGATGCTTGCAAAATATCCCTTCTATTATAGGATAAGTTCCTAGTCTTGCCAACTCACCAGTTCAACCGTCTCACACCCCTGTGAGTTCCACTATTTTTGGATCAACTTTGATTCATCCCACTTTACTTGGGTCCACTTCCTAAGGACATCCATCAACTAGCTCTCCTTCACAAGGAGGTAGGGGGAAGACTTCTTCTCAAGGGAGAAGTGCAACGCCACCAAACCCCCCTCAAGGGTCAAGTACACAACCTGCTCACACCATGGATGGAACTAATCCTCCACCGCCACCCCCCATGCCATATTTGGCATCCCTCAATATCCTTGATTTGAGTAAACTCACAAATGACCCTATATTGCATGACCCCACGTGGCCCAATATGCCTACTAAACTACCTTCATACATTCCCAACTTTGAAGAAAAATCGAGGGAAGATCCCGCCAACCATGTCATGACCTTCCACTTATGGTGCTCTTTAAACAACATCATGGATGACTCTATCTACTTAAGGTTATTTCAGTGCATACTCACTGGTCCATCAGCCAAATAGTATTTGGATGAAAATTCAGCAACTCATGTGACTTTTGAATCCTTGGCCCAAGCATTTTTGGCTTTCTTTCAACTATTCATCATGACACTGGTCTAGAACTTCTCTCTAAGTGAAAAAAAACCGCAACTACGCATATTGCCAACCACTTTCATGAATGGCGTTGGTGACGTAGTTTACGCAAAGAAGAAACCACCAAAGAACAACATCTCTATTGGTTTCTCAAATCACTCATATCAATCCTTGCCAAAGCTATGGCATCCACCTTCCCCCAAACCGAAGAGGAATCCATAAACAAGGCTCAATAGTACGACCTCATTTATGCTCAGTCGAGTTACTTATATATAATAATGCATGATGCATCAAGACCCATTCCATTTGGCCGAGACAAACTTGGAATGTCCCACGTGGCAGATGGATTCATTGGTACCACAACACACCACAATCTATACATCCAACCACCAACTATGTATGGTACACCCCAATATCCGTCGATATATGGAGGGCCATCTTACTACCCTCCTCCTCTTTACCAACAACCATTTCCTATTGCTCTCCCTCCACCCATGAGTGGACCCATGCCGACACCCACCATGCACCCGGCTTCTCAACCAAGTTCAAGTGCCCCTTCTAACTCAGCTTATAAACTAGGCACTGATAAAAGTGCTACACCTTCCTATGTACCCTACAAATCATTGCCACAAAATAATATGTATTTTCCATTTCCTTGTCCTCCACAACCAATTGTTCCTCCACAAGGACAACCACACGCCAGAGTTAACTTTTTTCAGCCCTCTCCCATTAAACAATTTCATTATTTTGAACAATTGAATATGAAAAATCCAGCCCATTAGTTGAATAATGACAAAAATAAAGGGAAAAAATGAAACAATAATAATCCAGGACCAGGGGGAAATAACTCCCAACAAAACCAACCTATTGGGGGCAACCAGAACCCCCAAGGGGACAACAAAAAAAAACACCAAGGGAGGAACAACAATAACAACCTCCAGACGAAATTACCTTGCACTCTTTGTGGTGAGCATGGTCATTATACTCACCATTGCCCCCAAATGTCTGACTTCAAATGGATGAAAGATTCCATGAACATGCCATTTCCTCTAGCACCGCCTGCCCCTTAGCAGGCCCCAAAACAATATTTGCAATAACCACCTACAACTATGTTGCAAAACCCTATTCCACGCCAAGGTGTGATGAATACCCAACAGGGGACACATCCTGCCCCACCACAAATGGGACAATATCAAAACTTTGGAAATTCAGTGGATCCAAATATCCTCCTCAATAGCGAAGAAGAAATTATTCTACAAACGCGTAGTCATCGATACAATGTGCTCTCTGAATCTACTCCCACAGCTTCGGAAGTAACTACAGCTACATCCATATAACCCTTGATGATTCCATGCCCTAATACTGAACCCACCATTCACATCCCTCGCATTCCATTATAATAGCATGTCAACAACACTCAGGCTAGGGAATCACACAATTATAGTCTGGTCGATGACTTGGCATAGTCCCCTGTAGCCATGTCGGTATTGGAGGTCCTCCAAACCTATCCAACTCATCCGAAATCCTTTATTTCCACCTTGGGGATAGTCGAACCAGCTGATACTAGACTCATCACATTTGATCTAGATTGTGGGGAACCTCATTTCCATGCTTTGGTATCTTTCCAGATACCAGTTAATATTCAGAACATCATGGTTCATCGATTTATCATTGATGAAGGTGCATCCACATGCATCATGTCCAAAATTGTATGGCATAAACTTGGCTCCCTTGAGCTAATACCATCTTCCATCACTTTAAGAGCTTACAATGTTCTACCTGCTTCCCCTGAAGGGATCTTTCAAAATGTCCCCTTTGAACTCGGGGGAAAAACCATCCTTATCAACATTAAGGTTATCGACGCCCCACTCGATTACAACATCTTGTTTGGAAGTAGCTACATGTATGCTATGAAGTTCGTGGCCTCTTCTGTGTTTCGACCAATGATGTTCCCCCACAAAGGGAAGATCATCACCGTCGACCAAGTTTCACATTATGAGCCTAACCACTCCTCCAACATCGATAACATCTTACCTCTTTTCCGCACTAGTTCCGACGCCTATCCACTGATGGATATGCCCCCCAAAATTTTCAAGGACCCATCCTTGTTGGGGGCATACCATGGAGCACCACCGCTCATACATCCCTCAACACAAGTGTGTGTCATATATTCTAATGGACCTAAAACTAGAGATACCATTCCTCCCAATGAGGCTTTGCCACTCCCTGACATCCCACTAGTTGAATAAATTCTACCTCACGACTCCATTGAGAACCCTACAACACCAATTATCCCCGATTTCACCCTCCCTTAGGGTCAAATCCCAGTTTGGGAGAAAATTCCCCAAGCCATCACTCAAATCCCCTTCTTTTACCCCCCACTGGGCATACAAGTTTTTTAGGTAGCCATAATGCTTACCCTTCCCAACATGGTCCTCTCCATTCTGGTATGGTATCTACACCCACCTGCGATGGTTCCTCAACCATCCCTCCCTCCCCAATCAAAGGGAATCCTGATGTAGATTCTAGTACTAACTCCGACCACACAACCATCACCCCCACCGACTGGCACCACTAATACAGTTGGGGGTAGACGGAAGAAGAAAGAGCCCACCGATCCCCTTCCCCCCTGAGTTCAACCTCCTTGTGCACTATATGAAATAGAGGGACACCCCACTAATAGATGTCCTTCTTTTCCTGAGTCACGCAATCTAATCCAACTCCCTCAAGCAAAAACATCACTCAATGCTTCATCGAACATGCCTCGTACTACCACAATGTCCCCTACTACAGGAAACAAAGTTCTACAAGCCAAATTCATGTGTTCCATTTGTTTAGAGTATGGCCACTATACTCATCATTGCCCAACTCTACCTCAGTTTCAACAGACGTTAACGACCATACGCCAAACCTTTCAGCAAGATCCCTCTCCACCCAAGTCATCAAGTACCAACGTCATCGACATCCATTATGTCTCGATCTTAGTCAATTAACGGATGAGATGTCCTTTCTCTCTTTGTGAATCACTTGATCATTTCATGTAACAGTGTCCTTTGATCATTGAATACAGGCATTGTTAAATGGCCCTTATTCAAAATCCTCCAAACACCTCACTTCCTGCACTACAAGTGATTCCCCCCATCCCTTCTCAAGATATTTTTCACATCACCTCCACTGAACCTGAGTCACTTCCCATCCCTCCATAGTTCATGGATAGACTATCTGAGGATTTTCCCCCAAATCCTCCCAATTCTCTGGTTCATTTCCCCCAGGAAATATTACCCCCTACCACAATTTACCCCCCACAGTGTTTGGACATATGGTTTATGTCAAGTGAGCCATCGCACCATGGTTGTGATATCCCCTCTACATCTTAACCACTAGAGGACAATCTTACTATGACAGTCACCTATGTCACCTCCATGGATCCCCTGTATTCTCGCATTTATCATTGCGATGAAGATATCCTGGAGGAACTCACTACCCCTGATTGCCCATGGAATGCACTCTATCATCAAGCACTTTTCCTCTCACAAGAGGTCTTTCACCCACCTTATTGGTATCCCCAAGCTCCCATAATATTCCAAAACACCTCACAACACTCTCGCCATATCACCAATAGTGTCAGTGAAAATGAGGTGTCATTGTGGGCCCACCATCCATATATAGGCCCTTTTTTCCCCAACTTCCACACTCAGTTACAGGAGCCCCAAGCCTCTATTTCCCGATCCATATTCAACCACGGGATCAAGATCCTACCATCTACATAGTCACATTCCTTGGATCACCATCGAAACTTGGCCCTAGGGGAGCATTTTCATCCCAATATGTCCAGGTACACATGCTCATGTTCAAATTATAAAATAATTCTTATATGTTCTTTATATTCATATATTTTTCACATTGGGTATTTAGTTTTAATGTGTGCAGGTACTTGGTCATCACAAACCAACACAGCCCCTTCAGGTATATGATCGACACTAGCATGTAATCATTCCCTATAAATATCAATTGCATCTCCTAGTCACACCCTCTAACATTTTCCTTTAGGGTCCCTACATCCAGATCTGCAGTACTGCCACCTCTACTACAATTTGGTACTGTCACCAGTAGCACTCTCCCCCACATGAGTCATCCCATTCATAGTCCCCCTTGGCACTTTGACACTCATGTTGCTTTTACCCCCTAGGGATGGGAGTCCCGATAGTCTTATGCATTTCCGAGAATTAGCCACATACTCCTTCTCATCATTTTTTCTAGATTTCCCAATGTACTCCTAGGTTACCTCATCACAGTTCTATTTTGACTACACATTCATAGTATCATTAAACCTCCATTTCATCCACAATCAGTTTTCCCACCTACAAATTTCCTTCCATTCATTTACCTCATACAGAAACCCACCAATGGGGCCCCCACCCTCCACCAGATCTTCATGCAACTTGCACCCTCACCGACCAAGCCATATTGCACTGGAGCACCCAATTATGTATCTATACACTCATCCAAAATTATTCTTTATTCAGTTGGTAATTGTAAAAATCCTTTGTTTCCATCATTTACTTATTTTTTTGTCATCACCCTTGACAACCTTCTTTTTTTTTGGCAAAGAAACCCATGTCACCCTTGGTTGTGGAATTCACTATCCTCTACTCATATTGACATCGTCCATAAACCCTGAGTATCCCATAGTCCATGTACCCCTAATATCTGAGTTTCTCCACTTTGTCATGCCTCTGGCACAGTTTAACCCCATGTCTAGTCGTCCCCCTGACACTAGATACAGTTTCACGATTATTTCCAATCACCCTTCAAACATACCCCCAACCAAGGGCAGTCTTGACTCTCACCGCATCTTGACTTCTTTCATGTTCCTTATCAGTTCTTGATCTTACCTAGTGAATTTCATGAATCCCTTTGCTTCTCGGAGTCACATCTCCCTTTGCTTCAACATCAACCTAGTTTCCAGAAGGGCGACAATATCTTGACTATCATTACCTTTACAATGAGGAGTCTCAGACGACATAGATAAAACCATCACTTCTCTTTGATGTTGTTAACCCCCATAAAATTCGACTTCAACACAATATCATGTTACGATGGGTCCTACTATGCGACTATTGCAGTTGTTTCATACTATCCGAAGACCTCTAAATATTGTTGGGCCATTATTGCCTATGAGTCATCGACACTTCTTCCAAGTGTCCTTTCCTTTGTTCAGAGTATGTTCACCATCAGAATTGTCATATGCCATTATCAAATCTCCCCGGAGGGCGCTGCAGTTATCTACATCAGCATACAACTTCAATTATTGTCTTACATTTTTTAGTTACATGACACAAGCATGGGGCATGCCTGCCTCGTTTGTATACAAATTTTATTTTCCTACCTAGATAAAGGTTTGGGTCCCACAATTTCCTCTCTCCCTCCGACGTATTTCTCTTGTAGTTCCTATCAACACTCTTCATTACAATGGTACTCTCAGTAGAAGAAACATTGATGTATTTTGGCTATACGTATGCTCCTGACCTCACCAGAGGGTATATGTTATCACTAAAATTCCGTCTGCAACATTGCATGCAAATGGTTATAGGAATACAACATCTCCAAACACCTATTAGTTCACCTATAACACCAAAACTTCATTTCCAAGGGGAAAAAGCTATACAATTGGTCAAAAAATTGGCATGCGCTAAAACACTAAAGGAAGCGCGTGCACAATGCACGGGACAAAGAATCCCATAGAGAGCACAATGCATAGGCCAAAGAATACCATAGAGTGCACAATGCACCATATGCACGACTGTGTACGAGAAAATCCATGCACTCCTATGAACGGTGAATTTATGGTTCTTGTCGAACCCTCACCCACTTCTGGACCAGCTCCCAACTTGATTTGACCCTCAAATCAGAGTTGAATCTGAATGGGGGGTTGGTCAAAGACCTAAGCATGCCCTAAAGGGCCCCTTGTCCACACTAAGAACCAGTTGAATATTTTCTCAAATACATGCTATAAATGAAGGCCATGGATGCACTAACAATTTAAGAATCTTATAGTATTGTTATGCCGCCTCTATCCTCCCTCAAGAAACCTCTTTTCTTCTTGGAGAATTCTAGCAACATCTCAATAAGCTATTCACCTCGCCTCTTGAGGGAATAGGCTTGGATTTCTTCACCATTTTCTTTCTAGTTTATCATTGTAAGAAGAGATCTCAAATAGGGGATTCAAGAACCCTCCCAAGGAGGAAGAGGGGATCCATAAGTCCTCCTTTCTCTATGGTGTTTTCCAACTAATATAGTTATCCATTGGTGGCATAATCATTGGTCATTTGGTTTATTTATTTTGGTTCAAAGAGTCTTATGAATTTTAGTTTTATTTCCTTAGTTATTTCCTTAGTTGTTTGTTTATTTCATGTGCTTGGATTGTTTAATTCATACACTAACCTTTTTTTTGTCTAGTAGGCCCAACTAGACTTGTAAGTGCCCTTGTTTTTTCACCCAAGTGATCAAACGAACACAACACCAAGGATGGTTTGAAGAACACTGTGGAGACCAACTTTGCCAATTTGGTGGGTTCCACTGTTGTGGTTGTTGGTAATAAGGTGGAGCTTGAGGTGGTATATCCTGGTATGTAGGTGGACTCCTAGGCTTCCATGGCCTTCTAGGTGCATAAGAAGATTCCCCAGGATCCCCAATTTTATAAATGGATAATAAACCAGGAAGTGATGGGAATTTTTCAGTTGGATGATTTTCAATACATAAGCCATAAACTGAAATGTTGTCTAACGGGAATTCCCTTGGGGAATGCTTCTGCCCGCACCTTGGACAAAATATGCACATTGTTGCATTCTCTTCCTCTTGTTTCTTCTTAATATTTAAAGTGTTCAATTGGGAACCTATTGTACTTAAAATATTAGTTTTAAAGTTCTCCAACAAGTTTCCTATTTCTACCCTGATAATCCCACTAGAACTAACTCTTTTTGAGTTTCTACTATAGGGATCCCAAACACCCTTTCTAGTTTTGGCCCTACTTCTTGAGTAGTTTCTACACATCTCACTGATTTTGGTGAATGGTTTATGGGATATGTCTCCTAATTCCATCAAGTTAAGTGTTTTTAGATATTCTTCCAAAATTCCTTTAAGAAAAAGAGTTTTGATTGCATCGTCTGGAAGGTCATGATATTTCAATTTTTGTGAAGTATAAGCAAACCGTTCCATGTAATCTTCAAGACTCTCATCTTCTAATTGTTGAATTTTAAAAATATCATTATGATAATATTTATATTTTCAATAGTCTTGGCATCTATTAAGGAATATGGTCTTCATATCTTCCTAAGATCTAATACTAGACTCTCCTATTCCCATGAACCATCTAAGTGYAGAATCCTTGAGAGTGGCAGGAAATAGTTTTAATTTTTGAGCATCTTGAAAGTAGTTACAACTTTTGCACAAGATGTCAAACTCAAATAGGAAGGTTTATGGGTCATCACTTCTCTTATCATAAAAGGTGGGTAGTGCAGAGTGTGGAATGTTCTTCATGTTAACATTTTGTGTGGTATCCAAAATTGGAAACCTAAAAGTGGTTCTGTTTGGTTTCCCATTTCTTCTCCCTCATCATGTATCACATGGTTATGATCCTCCTGATCATCTATACTGATATGATTCCCAAAGAGAGAATAGCTTAATGGTTTTATCCTTGGAGGTACTGAGGCATCCCAAGGTTCTTTTTCAGGAAAGATATTCCTTCGATAGGAATATTTATCTACTACTTGGATGCCAGGGACTTTGCTTGAGCCTATTGAAACTATTGGTTCAGAAGTTGTTGTTTCAACTTGATACACAATTATATTTGTTGAACTTCCAAAGAGGTCATTCACCTATTCAGGGTCAATGATATCTACAAAGTTAGAATCCCTTGATGGTGGTGAAAAGGAAAATATTGTGTTGGCTAGTTCTAATGAAGGTTCTAGTGGTCTTTCCTCCTATCCTACTATTGTTAATGTCTCAATTTTATGCTCTATGGTTTCCCTATTTTTTGTATCTTGTGAAACTTTTTGGGTTAATCTATCCATACTTGAACTTTCTGGTATCATTTTGTGGAGTTTATGGATGGAGTGTTCCTTCCTCCAAAAGGGTTAGAAGGAACTTTGACTGGAATTTTTGGATTGGTTTTGATATATCTACCCTTTGGGTCCCTAGGTTTGTTCATGAAAGCAGTACAGAAAGGAAAAATACCATTGGGTTTGGGGGAACCTGTTATAACATATGTGCAGGTTCTTAGCTCTCATCTTAAATTTCCCTCACCACCAAACTACTACTAATGCTCAGAAATATTCTACTTCCTAATTGTTTTCTACCTTTAGACAAATCTCTGGCAACGGTGCCAAAAATGATGGGTAAACTATATGTAATAATTTCCCTCAATTAAATTGTCAACCAGGGTAAGTAGACTTAGAGTTGTGACATAGTATGAGTCAATACAGAAAGAAGAGCTAAAAGAAATATTAACTAGCCAAGAGGATGGTGTACCCTAGGGATCAACACTTTTTTTCAATTTACAGTTCTACTTTAAAAGATGATTTAAAATACTCTAAATAAGATACAATCCATCTGAACAATATACTTGAATTTATATGTACAGAGAAAAATTAAAACACTAAGCTTATTAATCTAAGTTAATCATCTTTTCAAAATAAATCTTCAACTATGAACAATTAATCCAACTAAGAAACTTTCTGAATGAACAAGAAGTGTTTGAATAAGTAAGCAATATTTCAAAATCAATTCTTCAAAGTGAACTCCAATCTTAAAGCATGTCTTCAAAACTCACAATTACTTTTATCTTGCAAGAAATAAACCTTATCTTTACACTAATCTACCTAACTGAAAGCAAGAGCATTGTGACAATATTCAAATGTGATGGTTATGTCTATGGTGGAAAATTATGTCATGATGGAATGTAATCACTATTGACAATTCAAATGGAATCAATTCGATGCTAACTTCTATAGAGAAATGTAGAGTATGGATAAGACAGTCTATGGAAATTTTTTCCATCATGAAAACAACATTACATGTTCCTATAATCAATATAGTCTACAAACATTGTGTAGGAGAGATTTGAAATCAACAATTCTTCTACCACACTGATACTAGAAAATATTTTGTACAGAGTTAATAATTCATACATTCCTACAGGATATAATTAAAAATCATAACTCAAAATCAGCTCTTATCCTATCATACTGATGCTAGAAATATAATTAACAAATTATGCAAACCTACAGGTAGTATTCGAGGATTACAACTTAATGAAGTAGACACTATCTAAATAGCTAATCAGCAAATTGATTTATAGTTTCTAAAAAAAATAAAAGATCTTGTACATGAGATCACAGTTAGATGACTATGGACATATATGTATATATATATATATATATATTACTAAAACATGATCTGCATAAAAGATATTAGATATTAGAGTATGGACAACTAGTTATAAACAACTACAAGTGACCTGTATAAACATAAATACAACTCCAGAAAACAACCTGCATACAAGAGAGTTAGCTACTAAAATATGAATGTACAACAATTAAAAAGTTATCCAGACCATTGGTGGGCCCCCCAAATAGTCGTGGCACTACTCCAATGAAAAACATATTCACGGACTTAGAATAGTATTAGTATCAACTTCCAAATAGAGTTTTAGAGAGAATTTAAAGATAATGTCTGTATATATAAAATCGTGTTCTGTGGCATAGGCAAGCCAATATTTATAGAGTTTGTACATAGATGAGAGGTCGACCATTGAAAGGGTCGATGCTCTCTCTCTAAAATAGAAATCCATTAAAACTTATCAACAAACAACATCTCTCCAACAAATTTGTGTGCTCCAAATATAAGTCAGCTCAATTGCCCAAATTTGAATGTGTTGAGTTCCATAGCTCGAGGGCTTGAGCATGAACAAAACCCATGTGTTGAATTTTACAAGGAGAGCCTGCCAATATACTAACCACCAACTACACTACGCTCTGAGGGCCGGATCGAGGGTCGGATGGAGAGATGGATGGAGGACTAGACAAAGGACTGTATGGAGGGATGGATGGAAGGTCGTATCACATTTTTGACCTGTTTCAAGAAAAAAAATATATTAATCGATTGCACTTATGCAATTAAAAATAAATCATCATAAAAATAATCACCAATGAGGATTATACATACCTTATGTTGTCCCATGGAAAATTGATTTATAAAACCTGATAACACCTTCAAAAAAGAGCTAATAAAAGCATAAATTATATGACTTCCATGTGCAAAAAAGGGTTTTGGGTATCGTAAAAATAGACAAAACATAGATTCATCACTAAGTTGTTGCATATATCTGAAATTCAAATTCCCGAACCTTTCGTTCCATATCCTATTGCTTTCATCAACATGGGTAAGCAGTAAAGCAAAATTTGGTTCAAAAAATTCAGAAAATGTATACAATCTAGATTAATGATTTACCTCACTGGTAGAAACCCTAGAATTGGTTTGCATTTTATAGATGTCCACTGAATTAGGTGTGAATATGAATTTATATCCGGTTCCTGAATTCATCATCTGATACATAGAGAGAAGATTGACGGAAATTTTTGAAACGTGCAACACATTCTCGAAGCTTCCATTGGTGAGTTCAATCCTTCCTTTGTCGGAGACCTCGATTGGAGAGTTGTCCCCCATCAGAATGGGAGGACATTTGAATGCATCCAATGAAGAAAATACTCCTTTTTTGGCATCCATGTGGTGTGATTCTCTTGAATCTATGATCCAAGCACCAGGAGAGGAGTTGATGGCAATCAAGGCATGGCTAGAATTGTTATTCTTGGGATTTTGATCTTCAAGATTCTTCTTCTTGGCACCCTCGGGGATGCGATATCCAAGGTTATTTTGCTAAATCATTTGAGTCATTAGATATATTTTTTTCTGCATGCATGCAGAATCTAGATGGAATCCTTTATGCAAATATGTGCATTTCTCCACTTTTCTTCCATTTCCACCTTTTTTTTCCCTTACCACCCTTGGATCGAGAGGCATCGGTGAAGGGTTTTGAGTGCCCTTCCTTCTTCAGATTTGCATGATATTTAATTTTATCTTTACCTTTATATTTTTGATATTGATGGCTTCCATCTTGCATAGTAAGTTCATGTGCCTTTGGGCCTTTGATTTTTTCCATGTTGATGAGCTTGGTTTGTTCTTGTGTCAGGGATTCGATAAATTCCTCAAGAGAAGGCATCTTCCAAGTCTCTCCAGAGGTGAGTTTGAATGAATGGAATGTGGATATGAACACAAATAATTCAGGACCAAGTTTGGAGAGAATGGTGAGATCCATTTTTTTCTCCTCAGATTTATCAACCTTGCAAGCTTTGAGTTGTGACAGTAAATCCTTGTATTTTATAAAGAAATATCGGAGATTGTCTAAGCATTTTGGATCCAATGTGATAAATTACACCTTGAGAATGTGTCCCCTCATCTCATACTTTTTTCCAAAGAGCCCTTCCAAGGTGGGATAAGATTCATTGGTGGTTTTAAAAGAAGATATGTTAAAAACGAGATCGGGAGAGATGAGACTGCAAATTGTTCTGAATGCTTCATCCATTTGATTTAGATACTTGGATTTTTCTATGGCTGATTTCAGTTGTGTCTATGTATTCAAGTTTAACCTGTACAATCCTCTAGTTTGGATATGCATGATTATTTTCTCCTTCCATGCAAATTAATTGTAAGGTGTAAGAATGAATTCTTTTGGGAATTCCATTTTCCGTTGTCTTCAATATTTGGTACCTGCAAAAATAATTGGGTGTAGTTTTTTCTTAGAAGTATTTCAGCTCTGATACCATGTAAATATTTTGAACCTACACATAATATATCTAGATAGAAAATACCACACACATTTTCATAGAGAAATTGAGAAAGAAGAAGAAAGAGAGAAAGAATAGAAGAATTCTCATTAACCGTAATGAATAATGAATAATTTACACATGATATACTCTGTATAACTCAACAAATGTGAATGGAGGTGAATAAAATGAACTATAGTGGTGGTATAGAGTGATTTGGACACACACTAGCAGTTACGGGACTGAACTACCACCTATTCTAGTCTCTCGGGTAGTTACAGGAGTGAACTGCCACCTAGTTGAGTTAACTAGTCTACCAATATCCAATTAACTGATTGAAATAGAGTGAAGTGAGGAGGAGATCAGAGAATCATGGGTAATTTGCTAGTATGGTGATGATACAAAGGCTAATTCACATTAGCTGGTGATGATCCCAATGTTGCATGGTGACAAAACCAATGCAACATCTAGACACCACTCAACTAGTCAAACTGAAGAGAATATTCTCCTAGAGGAATATTCTCCCTAAAATTTAGGAGACTGAATAATGACTAATAAACAAGGAAAAACCTTAGGAAAAAGAAATCCTAGGTGTGTGTGAAGTAACTCCAACAAAAATGCCCATTGGTTGGGCCTCCAAATATCTCACTGTCATCCAAGTTCTGTAAGACAAAAGTGTTTTTGTTCATAATTTTGGCTATTTTAAATGGGCCAAACAAAAATTGTCAAATTTACCATGTTTTGGCTTCTCCTCCCTTCTAGCATCACATCTCAGAAAAAGGTCTCCTATTTTGAAATTGTCCTTCTTAGTCTTCTTGTCAAATGTTGTTTTGACCTTACTCCAATAAGTCTCATGTTTTTCATTCAACATTTTTGTCCTATGTTGTACCTCAATAATCTGAAAAATCCTTCTTTGAATATCATTGGGTTCTTCCAATTCTTCTTGTAGAAATTTTAGTATAGGTAAAATGAGTTGGGTTGGGAAAAAAACATCTATCCCATAGACCAAATGGAAAGGAGAAGTGCCAATTGAATTTTTGGTGCTAATTCTATCATCCCATAAAGCATATTCCAGTTTAGAATTACATCCCTTTTTGTTATCTTCCAACAATGTCTTGATGATTCTAGTCAGGATTTTGTTGGAGGCTTCTGCCAATCCATTACCCCGTGGATAATAAGGAGTAGCATGTGCCAGAGCAACATTATACCTTTCACATAATTCATTCATAGCATAAAATTTAAATCCTTGAGTGTTATATGTAATTAATTTTCTAGGAAAGACTAATCTAGAGAATATATTTTCTTCCAGAAAAATTATAATTACCTTTTCAGTTGCATTTTTGGTCGGGATAACCTCAATCCATTTCATAAAGTAATTAATGGTTGCCAAGGTCCATATATGTTGTCCATTGGAAGGTGGATTAATTTCTCCTATCAAGTCCAAACCCCATTGTTGGAAAGATCCATTTACTATGATTTGCTTTAAGGGAAGAGAGTGTAATTCTTGTTTTCCAACAAAATTTTCACATTGCTCACATGCTCTAATTTTAGCAAACACGTTAGAAAATAGGGTGGGCCAATAGTACCAATCTATCAAAATTTTAAATGTTGTGGATGTATAGTGTTGATTCCCTCCACAAGCACCTTTATGTAGGTCACTCATAATAAAATTTGATTCATCCTCATCAAGACATCTCAAAAAAATTCCATTGGGATCCTTTCAAAACAAATTTTAATTAATAATGCAATATTTTACATCCTTAAGCTTCAGAGATCTACATTTAGCTTTATCAAAATTTGATGGACACTGAAAATTCTACAAAAAATAAAGTATGTCCTTATACATGATGAGGAATGATGTTTTTCCAATACCTGTAATTTGTTTTCTTTATCCTATGATATTGGAAGAACTTATTGATTTTGAATATAGTGCAGCCCAATAGCCTTGCAATTTGAGTTAGCAAGCAACCTCTCCAAACCTTTCCCTTTTATCAATTGGGCAGGTTTGAGTTCTACATTATATTCTAAGATCTTTTCTATCCATTTACCTCTCTTTCCTTCATTGTCTGGCTGCACAAGAATATCTTTCACATTGTTTCTAGGAACATAAGCAATTATATTAGAATGAAAAGCATAAACTTTGAAATATTTCAATGCCTTCACTAAGGCATAATCACGTTCCTCCATTATGTCGTATTTTAGCTCTGCATCTCTAAGAGTTTTAATGAAGAAAGAAATACGTTTTTCAAATCCTTCATCATTTTTCTATAATAATACAACAATAATGGTATCTTCAGATGCAAAAGAAAAAACCAAAAATTCCTTAGAATAATATGGACTAATGAGGACAAGAGCTTCAATTAAATCTTGTTTTATATTTTCAAAGGATGACTTACCTCCATGTGTCCACTTAATTTTAGCATCTTTCTTTAGCATGTTTGTGATGATCTTGATGATTTTAGCAAAATTAGGTATGGATCTCCTTAAGAAGTTAATTGTACCTATGAATGACTAAATATATGTTTTGTTTCTTGGAATATCAATATTTTAAATGGTCTCCACCCTTTCAAAATCTATTTTGATTCCTCCTTTGGCCTAAGAGCTTTCCTTCATGCATAGTGAAATGATATTTCTTTGGGTTTAAATATATTCCATACCTTCTACATTTCTTAAAATTTTTCTTGAGGTGTTGAAAGTGTTCATCATCAGTCTTTGAGAATACAATGATGTCATCAAGATAGATCACCATGAACTTTCCCTTTTCTCCAATGAATGCAATTTCCATTGCTATTTGGAATGTATCCCCTGCATTCATCAACCCAAAAGGCATATTGGCGTACATGAAGGTACCCCATGGAGTAGTAAAACCAATTTTATTTTTATCTTCTTCAAATACTACAATCTGATTATAATCAAAATAACCATCTAACATAGAGATCCTCTTAGCACCTACCACTTTCTGCAAAATGTGATCCATTTTTGGTAATGGATAGTTATCCTTGAGTGCACCTGTTCATATTTATAAAATCCATGCATAACCTTATTTCACCATTTTTCTTCTTGAATGGTACCATATTTTCCACCCACTCTAAATATCTAAAAGGTACTATAATCTTAGCATCTAGCAATATTTTTAACCCTTTTTCAATAATAGGAAGAAACATAGGATTAAACTGTCTCATTTTCTTCCTGAAAGGTTCAGAGCCCATTTTCAAAGGAGTCTTATGCTGAATTATTTATGTGTCAAAAATATTAAGGTCTTCATATGGCCAAGAAAAATCATCAACAAATTCTTTCATAAGACTAACATACCTTCTCTTCTTCTCTTGTAACAATGTGTTGGGCAGTTTAATCATCTTTCGATCTGTTGTAGTACCAACATTCCAATCAAACACGTCCTTTTCCTGACGCTAAATTGAATATTTTTTGGAAACATCATTGTTGTCAAATAGTGTTTCTAGTTGAACCAGACCTTTTGGAATGTGATTTTTATTTAACTCAACAATTTTATGCCCTGCTACCTTATTCTAAAAAGGAACATCTGATTGAATTTATGTTTCAACATTTTCAGTCTCTTGGTCAATAGAAATTTCAAAACAATCATCAATAGTTTATATAAATATTTTCAGTTACTAGTCGTCACTGAAAACTTGTTAGTGTTTGATGTTATCTGGGATTGAAGTCTTGTGTTTTACTTCAATTTCATATATCATATTGGAACATAACGAAGTCTTGAAATTGCTAGCTTCTAATGCTATTGAATATACTTGTTGATTAAAGTTTCTCTGAACAAATGTGATGTCAAAATCCAAAAAGAAGTTTTCAACAAAGTCCCATACCTCATTCTTGTATTGCTTCAATATTGGCTTCTTTGTCTGATAAATATTCTTGACTTGATGGATGACTAATTAAGAATCTCCAAAAACTGCTAATTTTTCAATCCCCGGATCTTTTGCCGCATTTAATCCCAACAATAAAGTCTCATATTCTGCAATGTAATTGGTAGTCTCAAATTCTAATTTATAAGTGTTGGAGAAGGCATTTTTGGGAGTAAGTGTAGTAAGCAAGGCATCATGGATAAAATATAGAGAACAACATGTGCCAGAAAAGAAGGAAGAGTAGCGCGACAAAGGGCAAAGGAAGAAGTGCACTGTAGGATTTGCAGAAATCCAACGCATATGTGTATAAACCTAGCCATGCTAGGGTTGGGGTTTTTGAATGTATTGTAAGGGTTTTCACCCAATTTGTAGTATAAATAGAATATATATAAGGTATATTGAAGGATTTTTTTGTGTAAGTGTCTTTGAAGAGATCTGTGTGTGAATGTTTTCATGAAGGAATTACTTAGAGCACCGTTTTGAGTTGAAGTCTGTTTTGAGAGTCGTGGAGCTCATATGGAGTCGATATGGAGATGTAGCTTAGGGTTAGGTTGCAAGTTGTGGAGCTTGGTGCGACACTAGTCCACCTCACTACTCTTTCCTATCCTATGATGTAATGTGAACAACACCATTTTGATGAAGAAGAAGAAATAAGAGGAAGATATTTTTGGACGTAGCCCTAGGGGGGGTGAACCATGGTAAAACCCTATGTTGCAATGTGTCTGATTGATTTTATTATTTATGCAATTATGGTTGAATGGATAAAAGAATGAATGGTTTTGATTACAGCACGCACTAGAATATGTATGAAGAATGAATATTATGAATAAATTAATTAATGGATTTGGTGAATAATGTAGTAGAATCAATGTTTAAGTAGAAATAGAAATAAAAATAACATCCCCAACCCCTTCCATGATAGAAGTTTCAGGAGTTGACTAAATTAGTGCAAGAGGCACACATGACCTGAGTGGTTCAAGATGATCCATGTGTTAGTGTTGGGGACTTGTTGGAGCAACCATTTTTTGGGAGTAAGTGTTGTAAGAAAGGAAACATGGAGAAAAGATAGAGAATAGCATGCACCATAAAACAAGTAATACTAGTGTGATAAGGGAAAGGAAGCAACACACAACAAGATTTTCAAAAATCTGACGCATAAATGGAAAAACCTAGCCATGTTAGGGTTAGGTTTTTGGAATGTATTGTAAGGGTTTTAACCCATTTTTGTAGTATAAATAGAAGAGGTATAAGGTATATTGAGGGATCCTTTTTGTGTAAGTGTCTTTGAAGAGATATTTGTTTGAAAGTTTGCATGAAGGAAGTACTTAGAGCATCATTTTGAGTTGAACTCTGTTTTGAGAGCTGTGGAGCTCAGATGGAGTCAATATGGAGATGTAGCTAAGGGTCAAGTCACAAGTTATGGATCTTGGTGTGACATTGGTATGCTTCACTACTCTCTAATCTCCTATGATGTAATGCACACACCATTATTTTGATGAAGAAGAAGAAATAAGAAGAAGATCTTTGTGGATGTAGCCCCAGGGGGGTGAACCACGATAAAAACATGTGTTGTAATATGTATGGATTATTTTTTTATTTTTGTAGTAATGATTAGATGAATGAATGGTTTTAGTTACATCGTGCACTAGGATATGTACACAGAATGAATATTATGAATGAATGAATTAATGGATCTGATGAATATTGTAGTAGAATGCATGTTTAAGTATAAATAGAAATAAAAAGAACATCCCCAACCCCTTCCATGACTACAGACATCTGTGTCCTGCAGTCACCATAAGTCATCTCAAGTGAGATTGCACTGTGCACTATGTGTGTGGTGTAGCCTTATGGTTTACCAGAAGGGTCGATGGTGAAAAGGGTTTTGTTGGAGAACTTAGGTAGAACCCGAGTCAGCCCATACATCCAACAAATGGTTTTGTTTCTAGCTGGAACTCTGAGGAACAACCAAGAAGGGGTTTAGTGAAGAAGATGCAGTTGTAAAAAGGGATGTTCAAGCCATGGAATCCTGTGAAGAACAATATTGAAAGATGATTGGAAACAAAACAATTAGAATTTTCTCAGAGAGATAATAAGGGTTCCAGGTATACACTGCATTAGTACCTGCAGAGGTATGTGTTTATTGATTTGCATGAAGATTTGTTTTTGGTATTTTCTAGAGTTATTACAAGAGTGGATATTAAGGTTGAAGTATACCCATCCCATGCATCGGATTAGACCATTTGAGTGATCTTCTCAGGATATTTCATATTTAGAAAGGGATAATAATAAATTCACAAGTTCAATAGATTTCTGGATAGACAATATTATTGTAGGGTTTATCACTGAATTTGCAGTATATAAAACGAAGTCATATACTATTGTAGAGAATGATTTCTTGAAGGGACCCAAAGGGAGGTACATAAAGTCACTTTACACATCGATTAAGATATAATTATATGATAAAGGAATGCTGGCCATGGAATCAAACAACTAGATTACTATGTGCACATGGGGGAACTGTGGAAAGCACTAAGGAAGATCTCAGATATGGAGAAGGCTCTGGAGAGTATCCAAAATAAGGAAGCAATGGACCCCATCATTTTGGATGATGAGAAAACTAAGGATATCATAAGGAAAGAAGTTGTGACGCGTAGTAGATGACCCTACTAGTATAAGATAAATACAAAGAAGAGGGTAGTAGCCGAGTGAGAGGGCTTGGACAATGATGAGGAAGAGGTAGAGGATATTCATGACACGAGGCAGATTGAGGATATCTTGTGCAACGCATATGAGAATAAAACTAGAGGTCATGGGTCTAGCGTAGAAGAAGGCTCTCCATTCCAGATCCAAATTAGTGTGGAACCCACAACCCCATGTGGGACTAAGACAATTGAAGAAGAAAAATTGGTTAACCAACAAGTGATTAGTGGTAGAAAAATATTTACAGGACGTGGGTCCAGTAGTATAAGTGCAAGTTCATCAAGTATCAGTCAAGTATATACACCAAGTGAAGGTGGTAGTTCAACAAATTTCAATATATAAGGTCAAGATTTCACTATGAATTTACTAGAGTCCAAGGGGACAATTCAAATTATCCAGAAAAGAATTTGTTCTCTATGAGAAGATATGGGAAACCAAGCAAATTATAGACAAAGATACAAAATTCACACAATTGGAAATCACATTCAGAGATCGCGCATTAGACTGGTACATGGGTCTCATAGTAAATAACCTAACATTACCACCTACAACTGTTGTACAAGTGAAGAGGTATTTGATCAATGAATTTCATAAGCCAATATCAGAATACCATTTTATGAATGAAATGATAGAGATTAAGCAGAAACCAAGAGAATCAGTCTGGGAAGTGGACCAAAAGTTCAAGAGGATAAAAGGTAAGTTAAAGTACACTATTATTGATACATAACATAGAATTTTGTTTGTTAATTCTATGTTTCCCCACTTGAAGTATCCTTTGAGATAGTGGAAATTCTAGACTTAGGGTCAGGCTCTGCAAGAAGCCCTCCAGTTAGAAGAAAATCAATACAAGCATACAAATCCAATTGTGGAGGAGCTGAAGCAATATTTCAAGAACCTAAAATTCTATTTGAACCGGAATAAAGGAAACAAGAAAAGATAAGATGTCTAGTGTACAATGTGCATGATAGAAGGCCATCACAAGAATGAGTGTCCATTATTTGTGTAGTATATTGGAGTGGGTATGTCAAAAAATTTATATTCAGGAGGATCATGGTGCGAGATATGTAAAGTACATGGGCATGATCCCTATCATTTCCCCATGATGCAGAAGTGTCAAACAGTTCTGACATGAAGACAAGGACTGTAGAACTTTGGAGATGATGAAAGAAATGATTTTAGATACATACAGGGTACAAGCTAAACACATGACAGGACAACTTGCACAACAACCACAGTATAATCTTGCACAACAATGCACAGCACCACCGCAGTACAATAATGTTGATCCATATTTTATGAGTAGAATGAAATGAATACAGATTATTATTATGATTAACACATAATAACAGAGATACAGTAAAATTGTCTTCTATTTAATAAGGAAATATGTTGAAACTGTAAAATACAATGGAAAAACAACTTGCTAGAATGGTGGCGGCTTATCTCTGAGAAGAGATGTGACGACTGTGCTCATTCACAAGAATATGATTACAATGAGGTTCTCCAAGCCTTTTTTTACAATAAATAGGAATTCCAAAACCCTAGACATCCAAAAACCTAACCCTAGGAGATGAAGCACCAAAAGTCATGTGGGCCATGTTGGGGTAAGCTAATACATCAACTTCCCGGGGTCGTAAATTTTTCATACGATCTCAGTTTTAGGCGCACGATATCCCATTGGAAAGGTCTATCTAAGGACTACACAAGTTTCCATCAAAATCTAACTATGTTTACATTATGACTATGGTGATCCCTAAAAACACTATTTAGGGCCTCAAAATGGCCCCGGAAGTCAAGGACCCGAAAACTAGGAAAATATTTCCAGAATAAACTAGTTGGAATAGGTGGGAGGTCACCGACACACATACATATCACTCCTCCCCCATTAAAAAGAAATGGTATCCATTGTGTTGAGCTCCCCCATGAGATGAGGAAATTTCTGTTGAATTTGGCCTTGGGTGAGCCACTTTCCTTAGTGAAAGAGTTTCCCTTCTTTGACAATTCGATAAAGTTGGATCCTTTGATGTCAAGCTCCCTTGACCTATGTGTCTACAATATGATCACTAGATTCTTTTTGCATGCAGTTAGGATTGAGATATGTTGGTGTCAATTGTTTTTCTATCACCAAGGTGTCCAATAATGGTGGGAAATATGGTCGAAGGAGAGCCATGTTGAACACTGGTTGCAGGCCAAGGAAAGAGGGAATGCTAAGCTCAAAATAATTTTCACCCACAACCTTGGTGATGGTGTAAGGACCATAACAGAGTGGGAGAATATTTCGATGGGGCCCTGTAAGGAGTTCTTTTTGCAAGTGAAACCAAACTTTTTCCCCCACCTGAAACTTATGTAGCCCTTGGTGTTGATCATGGTGCTACTTGTACTTGGCATTGGACTTATATAGAATATCATGAACCTATTGGTATATGTGTTGGATCCTCTCATTGAACCTAGTGGCTTTTCCAGCTTCAGTTGGAGTAGGTGATGAGTCAGTCGGGTTGGCCACAAGGGGTAGTGCAACATCCAATGGAACCAATGTTTGGAATCCCAACCCCACCTGAAAGGAGCTGTGGTCGGTTGAGATATGGAGAGCTCGGTTGTAGCTATGTTGAATGATCCAAAATGGATCAAGGAAGGCCTAAAAAAAAAAATTCTTGAAATCATACGAAACCAACGCCCTTGCGTTGGGCTCGTTGCGTTGATTTTGACCATATAATGTTTTCTGCAAATGGACATTATATGCGAAAGATATCACATTCTAATCGATTTACCAAACATGCAAAAAGTCAAACTAGTCAAAGTTAATAGGACATATTGTTGATTTTAGTAGTACAACAGGTGACATCAACATGACACATGGAAGAACAAGGAGGTGACACGTGTCACTCAATTTTTTCATTTTCAGGCTGAGTTAGACTAGTACGGAAATCACACGTGTCACTCAATTTTTTTATTTTCGGGCTGAGTTAGACTAGTATGAAAATCACACGTGGCATTGTACAAACATGACATATGGAAGTCCATGTGTGACATGGCCTAATGACAGGCTAACATGAGGCGGTATGGATGATAGGTGGTTTTACGGATGTTGACATGGCAGAGTGATAGGGAAGTATGGATGCTGACGTGGCATCTGACTGGGAAGGTGACTTGGTAGTACAGATGTTGACATGGCACAACACGTGTATAAACAACAGTCATGTGGCAGATGATCATGCATGCTAATTATGTTGTTCACTGGGTACTGATTGTATCGTACGGTCCAATCATAGGGTGACACATGGCCCAATCAGAGGGCACCAGGTAGCACCCTAGATTTTTCCAATGTTGGCTAGGCCAAAAATTTGGTTGCGACTCTATCGGGATCGAACCCCCAACCTCTGGCACAAGCAATTGACTAATCACTATGTGCTCGCCACATGGGCATAGGTGTGACTTAGTTATACACATGGCCAAATTTTGTTTTAAATTTAATGGTGGAAAATTTTTTGGGCTAAGCCCTGGTTAGAGGGGACCAACGCGAGTCCACTTGACACCCCACGTGACTAGGGGATAAGAATCATGAGCCAACTATTTTGGAGGGCACATGGGAGTTAGGGCCATAGGACATATGGAACCATGTGACCAGAAGACCAGGGCTGGACCGGAGGGTTAGGGGCCAATGCTTATCCCAGGGCCATATGGCGTGCTCCATATGACCAAGAGCTTGAGAGAAAGGGGTTTGCACCCAGATATTTTCCTATTTGTGGTTTTTAAACTATATATTATGATTTTTTTGTTCTTTTCAGCCTAATCTTGGAGGATTTTGCCCATTTTTGGGGGATCTAGAGCCCGATTTGAGGCCTGATGTTGGGAGGAAGTTGGGATAGGATCACCAAATTAAATCCTATATAAATTAGAGTTTTTTGACAGACCAGGAGGTTCATAATTGCAAAATGATAATGAGTTTATGAAGCTTGAATCCATTTTTATGTAGGGAAGCCATTGAGGAAGCAAACTTTGGAGGCCAATTCCGGGAGCTATGCTCAACCTTTTTCATTGTCGCCAGTTACATTGGATTGTTGAGGTTGAGAAGAAAAAAACTAGACTATATTTTAATCCTTTTGATAGATTTCTGATGGACTTTTGAAGCATTGAAGAGAAATAATAAAGCCTCACCCCAGAGAAAAAGGCTCGAAGATGTAAGAAATCTTTCCTAAGTACGTTAACAAACTTATTGTTATGGTTTGTTGTTATTTGTGATTATATTCTGATCTTCATTTATTTATGATGGCTTCTATAATCTCTCATTAAGTTCTTCTTTCCTTAATTACTAAATGGTAATTGAATACATGCTTAAAACTTAACCAAGTCTTTAAAGATCATTTTCGGATCAAGTGGTATCAGAGCAGGTTGAAAGTTGGTTGTTTGAGTTTTAATGATTACCAGGGAAAAGCTAAGTCATGGTGAAGGAGAGCTTTTATAAGGAGATCCATAGATTGGATCAAGAAAGAGGACTTCTCAAAGTGAGGAGATGGCATCGGAAGAGGGCATGTCTCAGAATGATATTGAGTTGCAAAAGAATTTGTTCGCCATGTTTGAGATGGTAAAAGTCTTATATGATGATCACTTGGAATGAAAAAGGCCTCTCCTTATTCCCCATCATCTTCTTCTTCTTCTTCAATTACAAGTTCAAAATCTACCGCAAAAAAACATTCTCATAAACATAAACATGAAATGCATTTACTTAATCTTGATGTGAAATTTGAATTGCCCATGTATGATGGTTAAGTCAATGTTGAGAAGATTGATAAATAGGTGAGACAAATGGAATTTTACTATAGTGTGCACCAAATCAAAGATGAGGAAACTCAAATCAAGTTGGCATCGCTTTGTCTTGCAAGAACAACACTCATCTAGTGGTAGAGTAAGTTGCAAAATGGTATGCAACAAGTTGGTAATGTATTTTCCTCATGGAAAGATTTTGCTTTTGCACTTAGAAAGAAATTTTGTCCTTTGGGTTATAAGGAGAAGGATTTAATTGAATGGCAAATTCTTAAACTAAGAAAAGGAAAAATAGTGAAAGAATATACAGATGCATTTTGTAAGATGGAATTAATGTTAAATATTCCATTACATACACAAGAAACTCTTATGAAGTATATAGGAGGTTTACCTGCACATATTCGTAACACTGTATTTATGTTTGRACCTACTAATATTGATGAGGTTTMTTTTCAAGAAACATACATTGAAGTAGGGAAAACATGAGTTGGTTTATCAGGGGAATCATCTTCAAGGATAGAGGACAAAATAAAGGGGAATGGAAAGAAAGAAAATTCAGCGACAGTGAAGGAAGGGAAKCTCTCTTRCAATCATTCCAAGAAAGAAGGGTGTGATGATGACCATTGCTGGGAATTGCATCCAAAGAAGAGACCAAAGTGATTCAAACAAAGGAAAGGGAGGAAAAAAGTTGCAACAACAACACAACCAAAAGACTTGGGATATGATTCAAGTGATGAGACTAAAATCACAACAGTTGGTTTGACAGGTAAAATTGGTGATGGATATGATTCTAGAAGTAAATTGTTTCACATAAGGGTGATAATGAAACATACTAAGATCGATACATTGATAGATAGTGTATCTCAATCTAACTTGATTTGAGAGGAAGTGGTTAAACAATTGGGATTAAACACTAAGATGCATCATAAACTTTACTCACTTAAATGTATAAGCAACAATCATAAATTGCACATAACAAAGCATTGCACTTTAAAGTTTGCAATTTCATCAAAGTTTTTGGATGAGGTGACGTGTGATGTGGTGCCCCTCAATGAATGTGTAATGGTCTTAGGCAGCCCTTATTTGTATGATCGCAAAAAAATCTTCTATATGGAATAGAATCAATATCACTTAACTAAAGAAGGAAATGAATATGTTGTACATGCTCATCACTTAAAAGAAAATCAATCTGTTCAAACAATGGCACAATTAAGGAAGGCATCTTATGTAAGAAGCACACCTATAATTGTGCCAAATAAAGCAGTCGATCTTAAGCATGAACATGAGATGGTTGTAGAATGGAAGTTTAATCATACTTTTCTTTAAGATAAGCTAATGTCGTGCAAGCAAATCAAATATATTAGCTCATTTGTAGTCATATTTATGATGTTATCGCTTCTAATGTTTTCAACATGGATGGTAGTGGCATCAGTAAGATGTGAAAGAGTACAAGTGGCTAACAATATGATGTCATATGTCGTGGTTGTTTTGCAATTGATATGATGTGACAGGTGCAAAAGACAAATTTTAAAGACAAAGGACAAGTGGGGTGGCCTATCCCGCACTTGATGACTGGTTAATACCCTTTTGGAAGACAAAAAGGTCTTAGTGGGGAGGCATGATCCAAAATGGATCCAGGAAGACCTAAAAATAAAATTTCTTTGAATTAGATGAAACCATCACCATTGCGTCGAGATCATTGCATTGATTCCGGCCATATAATGTTTTCTGCAAATGGACACCATATGTGAAATATATCATGTTCTGATTGATTTCTCAAACAAGCAAAAAGTCAAATTTGTCAAAGTCAATAGGCCTTACTGATTATGTCAACAGTATGATAGGTGATGTCAGCATGACTTCATGATGACGTTAGCAGGGCATGCGACAACACGAGGAGGTGACATGTGTCACTCAGTTGTGGCATTTTTGGGCTGAGTTGGCCCAGTAAGGAATGACATGTGGCATTGTACAGACGTGACATGTGGTAGTCTAAATGTTATGTGGCCCAATGAGAGGCTGACACATGGTAGTACATATGACAGGTGGTTGTAGGAATGTTGACATGGTAGGGTGACTGGGCAGTACATATGATGACATGGTAGGTGATTGGGAAAGTGATTTGGTAGTATGGATGTTGATGTGGAATGACACATGGTTGTATGACAGTGACATGGTAGGTGACATCGCAGCTAACCATGCATGTTGACTAGGTTTCTAAATGGGTATTGACTATACCGTATGGTCCAATCATAGGGTGACACATGGACTAATTAGAGGGTGCCACGTGGTACCCTGGATTTTTCCAATGTTTTCTAGGCCAAAAATTTGGTTGTGACTCTGTCGGGCTTGAACCCTTGACCTCTGACACGAGAAATAGACTAATCACTATGCATTGGCCATGTGGCATGGATGAATTTTTTTTTAAATTGAATGGTGGCATATTTTTTGGGCTAATACTTGGTTGGAGGGGGCCAGTGCGATTCCACTTGACACCTCACTCAAACAAGGGATAAGAACTAGGAGCCAACTGTTTTGGAGGGTGAGTGGGAGTTAAGGCCACAGGACATATGGCACCATGCGACCGAAAGACCAGGGCTGGACCGAAGGGTTAGGGGCCAGCGCCTAGCCCAGGGCCATATGGCGTGCTCCATATGACTAGGAGCCCAGGCAAAAGGGGTTGCACCCAAATATTTTCCTATTTGTGGTTTTTAAATTATATATTAAGATTTTTTTGTGATTTTCAACCCGATCGTGGAGGTTTTTGCCCATTTTCGGGGGATCTAGAGCTCGATTTGAGGCCAGATCTTGGGAGGAAGTTGGGATAGGATCACCAACTCAAATCCTATATAAATAATAGGTTTTTGACAAACCAGGAGGTTCATAATTGCAGAATGATGATGAGTTTATGAAGCTTGAAGCAATTTTTATGTAGGGAAGCCATTGATGAAGCAAACTTTGGAGGCCAATTACGAGAGATATGCTCAACCTTTTTCAGTGTCGTCAGTTGTGTTGGATTCTTGAGGTTGAGAAGAACATAGAAAAACTAGTCTGTAATCATTTTGATACATTTTTGGTGTAATTTTGAAGCATTGAAGGGAAATAATAAATCCTCACCCACTGAGACAAAGGCCCATAGACGTAGGTAATCTTGTCGAACTTCGTTAACAACCTTATTGTTATGGTTTTATTTTCTTTGTGATTATATTCTGATCTGCACTTCTTTAAGATGGTTTCTATAATCTCTCATTAAGTTCTTATTCTTTCCTTAATTCCTAAATGGTACTTGAACACATTCTCAAAAATTAACCAAGTCTTTGAAGATCATTTTTGGATCACTGAACATAGGGAAGACTCTCATCCCATGTGTGAGGGTGATTGGAATTTTACATGTGCAGGATATGCACAATCATCCAATTCATGACCTCAGTTTGGCCATCTTTCTGGGGGTGGAAGGCATTGGATTTGGTGAGCTTGGTGTCCATCAGTGACCAAAGGCTCGACCAGAATGTGCTGAGGAACTGATTGTCCCAATCTGAGACAATGGTTTGTGGGATTCCAAAATGTACCCATACTCATTCAAAGAACATCTTGGTAGTGGCCTCTATTATGATGTTGTTCTTGCAGGTGACCAAAATCTCCATTTTGGAACAACGATCAACAACCACAAAAACACAGTCATTTCCCCTCTTGGTGGATGGAAGGCCCGACATGTCTTCCATTCATATGGATTCCCATGGTATGTTAGGAGTAGGAAGATAGGTGTACATGCCCTATTTCTTAGTGGTCAGTTTGGAAATAGCATAGGAAGTGCAAGACCTGATATACTTGTTGACATCCTGTCAAAATTTTGGCTAGTAGAAATGTTTTTGCAACATTGCCACTGTCTTTTCAACGTCGAAGTGTCCTGCCACCCAAACTGTAGTGGGCTTCCAAAATCATATTTTCTCACTCGCTTCATGGAATGCATAGATGGCCCATATGACACAATAGCCAGTCCTGAAAATGGAAATTAGTTACATCTGAGTATGCAACCAACATTTGGTAGGGGGTGGCGAAGTCAGGGTCTATCTCATAGAGGTGGGGCTATCTAGAGGTCTCATGGATGCAAGAGTCTAGCATCCTGGTGAGTGTCATGACTAGAGGTCAACTGAGGAAATTATTGAATCGATTAGTACTTCATGTTTTATACTTGATGTTGAGGTGGAAATAGTGCAAGTATGTGGACCACTTCTGATGGCGTTCATTCTACAATTTTCCTTATGTCTACATGAACTGTAATGACTCGTGATTAGTGTGGATGATTGTCTCCTTCCCAAGGATGTGATGTCAATGGAGTACATTTCTTTTTCATAAGTAGGGTACTTATGAATAACATTTGATAATGTCTCACTATGATAGGCCATGGGGTGGCCATGCTGAGTGAGGATGATGCTCACAACATAGTTTGAAGCATCTGTCTCGATCTCAAAGGTTTGTTCCAGGTCTGTTAATGAAAGTATGGGGCTTGAGCACAAGCGCCACTCCAAATCATCGAACATTTGTTGTTGGGGTAGGCCCCACAAATTTGTTTCCTTATCACCACCCCTAGTTACTTGGTTGAGGGCCCATGCAATATGGGAAAATCCCAACACAAACCTGTGATAGAAATTGGTAAGGCCCTAGAAGCTCTGAAGCTTAGTGAGTGTGGTTGGGGTTGGCCAGTCATGGATGACTTGGATCTTGGTTGGATCCATATGCACACTGTGTTGATCAACAATGTAGCCTAGGTAATGGAACTTGTCCATGCCGAAGGAGAATTTTTCCAAGTTGGCATATAGCTTGTGCTACCACAAGGTGTACAAAACCTACTGAATATGCTGCAAGTGTTTCGCCCAAGTCTTAATGTAGATGAGGATGTCATCCAGATACACCACTACAAAATTATTGGTGAAAGGTCGCAGTATATCATCTATAATCTTCATGAAAGTTGTTGGATCATTTTTCAAACCAAAGGGAATGACCATCCATTCAAAAAGACCTTCTTTTGACTTGAAGGCAGTATTCCATACATTTGTATGTTCTATTGGGACCTGGTGGTGTCCATACTTCAGGTCAATCTTGCTGAAGTATTTTTCCTTTGTGATTTGATCAAGGAGGTCGTCGATTCGGGGAATTGTGTACCAATTTGGAGAATTGGGTACCCATTCCTGATTGTGGTTTTATTTAGGGCCTAGTAATCAATGCGGAGTCTACAGGTCCCGTATTTCTTCTGCATCAACATGATTGGGCTCCCACAAGGTGATGATATGGGACAGATGTTCCCCTTGTGGAGATGTTCTTGGATCTATCGCTTGATCTCCTCATTATCTAACAAAGAGCGGTAGTAGACTGGCCCATTAGGTAGTGGTGCACCGGGGGTCAGATCAATGAGATGCTTGACCTGATAGTGTAGAGGTACCCCGGTAAGTGAGGAGAAGATATTTTTGTATCCTTCCATGACCTTATCTACTTGCTTCTACTGTGTGGAGAGGTTGGTTGTGGAGGCCCTAGATGTGGCGACGATCTTTCACTCACTCTGAGAGTGAATCATGAAGAAGAAAAAATTCCCGGTTTGAGAGATGACCTTCCTACATTTCTTGTATAGATCAAGGAAATAGCACTAGGTGGTATTTCCTCGACTATTCCGTACAATTTCCTGTCCAAAGTAATAATAAAACTATGAATCCTAGACTCATATACAACATGACATTTTCATAAATAAGGTTGGCCCAAAATAAAATTAGAAACTTTGAGAGGAGAAACATCACACAATACCTCATCTTTGAAGTGCTTGATGTCATATGACAGGGGACACTATTGGCTGATGCAGAGATCGCTTCCTTGGCGAAGCCATCCAATGGTGTAGGGTTGTGGGTCTGGCATTTTTGGCAGGTCTAGCCGCCTGATGACCTCTGTTGAGATGAGGTTCTTCTAGCTACCACTATCAACAATGAATTGTAATGGGGTGCCTTTCACCCATATTTGTGAATGAAAGAGGTGCTCACCTTCCTCTGGCTCATTTAGTTCATCGGGCTGGATATTGGTGGTAAAAACGGTGGCATTGGGCTCCGTGTTAATCATTTATATCCCCCTTTCTAGTTCTAACTCAAATTTGAAACTTGTATTTGATTCAAAGTCTTTAACCTCAGCCACCAGTGACTGCATTGATCAGAAATCAACAATTTTATTCCAGGGGCTCTTATGGAAGTCACACCACTTCCCAATATCATTCTTTGTCTTTCTGATGTCCTTCTTTGCTTGTGTCTTGGACTGGTTGTCCTGAGGCTATCCATATTTTCTATTTCCTTTGTTTTGAGCATTGGGACCGCCCTTTCCTTTATTTTTATGTGAGGCGTTCCTAGGCCCAAATCACCACATATTTTGTTTAATCTTTTTCTCGATCTTGACAACATATCGATAGGATGTGCCCAAGGATGAGATGTCCAAGGATCAATAGAAACAAGCTCGATACCTAATTATTTGCACCGTGACCTCATTGAGGACATGCATTAAGATTGACAAGGAGCAGGCCTCTTTGATACCACTGATCCAAATTTTATGAGCAAACTGCTCTGATACCACTGATATGGATTTTATGAGAAGAACGAAATGACTACAGATTATTATTATGCTTAAAATAGAATAACAGAGATACAGTAAAGTTGTCTTCTATTCAATAAGGAAATATGTTGAAACTGTAAAATACAGCGGAAAACCATCTTGCTAGAATAGTGGTGGCTTATCTCTGAGAAGAGATGTGATGGTTGCACTCATTCGCAAGAAGATTATTACAAGGAGTCTCTCCAAGACTTTTTTAAAATAAAAAGAAATTCCAAAACCCCAAACATCCAAAAACCTAACCCTAGGAGATGAAGCACCAAAAGTCTTGTGGACCCCGTTGGGGTAAGCTAGTACATCAACTTCCTAGGGTCGTAAATTTTGCATACGATCTTCATTTTATGCGCACGATATCCCATTGGAAGGGTATATACGAGGAATGAACATGTTGTCGCCAAAATCTAACTCTATCTATATTCTAATTGTGGCGAGCCCTAAAAACATTGTTCAGGGCCTCAAAATGACCCCAGAAGTCGAGCACCCAAAAACTATGAAAAACTTGCCAAACTAAAAAAATGCCAAAATTAACTAGTTGGAATAGGTGGGAGGCCATTGACATCTATCTAGATCAAACATGTAGCCACAGTATCATCAAGGACCGCAATATAATACATCACACGAAGATAATTAGGGTAACAGAGGAGGCTTCGGAGGATGAGTTTGTGGAGGAAGATGCTTTGGAGGAGGTAGAGGACCAATAGTTTGTCATAACTAATAGAATCCTAGACACTATGAAAGATATTTTCCATTCCTACCTATGAAATGTATGTATTTTCATGCATAATACCATGAAACATAAGACTATCTGACATTGTTGTTAAAGATATAGGCCAAGAGGAACCAAAATAATCAGAATGTACAATGGATTGTTGTGGAAGATGGGGAAGAGGATGGAAAGAAGATCCATATAGTGACTCAAGGTGGAGCTAAGATAGGAGATGATGCATCAAAACAAAACTTACATATACACCAGTGGGTACGAAAGAATGCAGAACCTGAACATAAATTTGATGCGCGCAGAGAAAAGAATATTTTCAAGGAAGCTAGACATGATATTTTAAAGGAGAACATTGCATCTACCTCAGGAATGAATCTAGTAGATTATGTATCAGTGTATCGCATGCCTCCCTTGTTTAATCATACCAAAAAAGAATAGTCTTCAGAGTAAGTAAGTAACTTAAGGAAATTCTTGGTATCTTGTGTTAAGATATTAAATGATAAGTCATCTCTAAAAGTACTACAAAATCTATTAGAAAAGTGTAATATTGGGGAAGAAGGGGTGAAGATAGTAAATTAGGTACGGAGGAAGAGAAGAACAAGCAAAGAATTCAAATTGAATGCAAACATTAGAGATTTCAATATGGGAGATATCATACTAGATTTAGGGTCTAAAGTCAATGTTCTACAAAAGAAGACATGGGAAGCTATGGGAGAACCTCAATTAGGGTATTCACCTATTCAGTTGAAGTTATCAAATCAGCACAAATCGGTACCACTAGGAAGATTGAAGGGGATACCAGTAGATCTAGATGGAATACACACAATTCCATACTTTGAAGTCATTGACATAGTATATAATACTACACCCTATCCACTCTATTGGGATTACATTGGGATTTTGATAACTAGGAAAATATGAATTTGAAGACAAGAAAGATGATATTTGTATCTAGAGAGTACAAAGTTATTACACCTTTGGACCCTTCAGAAGGAGGAAGGTATGTTGAACATGTTATCATACAATATGTTATTTCCCAAAGCCCAAGGCAAGCAAGGCAATATTGGCATAACAAGGGGGTGACCTATCACTGTCACCTTAATAGGAAACCCATTTCTGTTTAGGAGTATCTTAATATTATCCCAAGGGAGATGTCCCTAGTGACCTAAAGGGATGATGAAACTAAGACAAGGATCTAAGAATACCCCCCTCTCACTAGTCACTCAATTCAAAATGTTTGTTATGTATTTAAGAGATGAAGCAAAAGTAAATATGAAGTGTACCTACCTAGAACAAGACAATAAAGAAAAAATATGGCAGCTTTCAAGTACAAAATGATATTAGTGGTTCATAACACCATAACCCTTTGAAATATAAGCTGGATGATATAAAATTGCAGCGATATGAATGTTTACAACAACAATAAGTATTCTATAATAGCTACAAGAAAGATGCCTTAGAATTGATTGAAAAGACAATGAAAAAGTAGCTTTAACTAGGCAAAATGATAATCAATGTTCAAATGCATTTTCTGCAATGTATGGCTAGCATTAAATGTCAGTTTTGCAGATAATTTTCTGCATTTATATGGATGTAGAAATATTTTGTAACATCAACAAGTATTAGTGCTCATAATTGCAAGAAAGTGTCATGGAAACTTAGCATTTATCAAGCAGATTATTTAACAATTGTCATAGGCAATTTTTGAGCGAGTTAGATGTGAGTTATATAGGTGTATGCAACAAATTAGTATGGATTAGTATGGTTGTATCCTTGTGGTTGCACAGGGCAAGACCCAGGGTTCAATGCTTCAACAACGCACCACAAAACCCTAACTATTGTTCCTTTCGGCAACACCTGCAAAGCAGATGAAGTCTCACCCAAGGTAGAGGTAGGGGGGGTTGCAGAACTCAAGTGTCTACAGCCTAGATAGGATACAGATCTGTGATAAAAATAATTAACAGAGGAATTAGCCAATAACATTCATTAGTCTTTAACCCTTTTATTCACATCGCAGGTTAAAACCCTAGTTACAAAACAACACAGTATTAACCCAGATCTACACACATCTAACCATCTAGCACATAGCATCAAAGCAGATCTAGCATTCATTCACATCATATAACACTAAGAATTCATAGATCTATTTATCATAACAATGCACTAAAAAAATATATGAACAATATGAACAATCATGGCACAAATCACATCGACACAGGATATACATGCTTCACCCGAGCGTGGAGCTACATCCACCAACTCTTCTTATTCTTTATTATCTTCTTACAATCTTCATACATGCATAGAGACACAAAACCTAGTCCTCATAGGACAAGAGATCTGCGTGCACCTTGCCATATCCTCGTTCCTCTAGCTTGGCACAACACAAAGCCTTATTACAATCACTTGCCCTTAGCTCTACAAGTTCTCAACACACAGTATGCACAAAGCCTACTTTTATCTTACTCTAGCACTTAGCCATCAGCCTATTAGGTCTCAAAAACTTGGCTCTTACTTACATCACCTAGATACTAATTTATACATTAAAAAAGGGGCCTAAACATGGGTAAACCCATGAGCTGACATCCTGTTAGCTATTATTCTTATCACGGATTCGAGAAGCATGCGGGTCTGCAAGTTGCACAAAATGCTCGAGCACAGCTCGGGAGAATTCTTGTTTTCCAAGTAACATATCAAGCGAGCATGCGAAGTCTTGCCATCGGCAGCCGAGATCCGTCCACGAAGAAGATCAATGGTTATCAGGATCTCAGAGTTGCCAATTGACTCGACATTTAACAGCAGAGAAGGCTCCTCTGATTGGAAGCTGAATGTAGGTCGCCCGATCCAATGGCGCATGTTGCAAGAGCTGGCCATCTCGGCGTTTCGCTCGTCGCGACTCCAACACGCAAAGAACAGTTCCGTTATCTCATGAGACGCGAAGTACTGAGAGCATCTGGGAACTTGGGCCCACAAAAGTGCTGAGAAGATCGGAACCGTCCATCAACAGAGACATGTGGCGAGAGATCCCGTAGATTCGGGGATCGGGAAAACGAAAGTCCCGCGCTCATGGCAACGAGAATCGCGATATCCCGATACGCGATTTCCCGATGGAGCTGAGAACCGTAGTGGGGGATAGGTGTCGGAGAGTCAATCCTTGTAAGGAGATAGCGCCAAGTGGCATCGGCATATCACGAATCCAGAGGACGCATGAACATTGACCTTGAAAACCCCAAAACTCTGATGGAAGGCTATACGGCCATGGGCATGTGGTAACGGTCATTTGGATCAGGGCATAGTCAGGGGGCTAGCACGCAAGGAGCCATCGACAATCGGAGAATCGCGACTCCTGGGTACTTATGTATCGAGGCATCAAAAATGCTGAAACCCCGACAGAGGTTCAGCTCGAGTCACATAAGAGGTGGTCATATGGATGATAGTATAGCCAGGAGGGATAACCCATGCACATGCTCATCAGAAAATCAGTGATCGGGAATTCAAAGGGTCAAGAAATATTGACAGCAGGAATTGAGAAACCCCAATCCCCGATACAGAGTCAGGGATGACCATGGTCAGGTGCTGAAGGCCGTGAAGAGATTGGAAAGGACCTGTGGATCGGGTTGTTACATCAGTGTTTCTCAAGGGAATTCAAACAGCCGTTTCGGCTCAGAAAAAAGGATAAGGAAGGTAGGTGAAGCCTCGCGTCACCCATTTATTACAAAGTATGGAGGTTCCAGCCAGAGTTTACCCAGGAGGGTCCCTTTGTACCAATTCTCTGCAGAAAGGTCACACTGAGTCTTCAACTTGCCAAGAGAGCTTGAGCACGCCAATTCAAACATTAAAAGAGGCTCAGCTACCCCTTGGTGCGAGCCATGCTAAATTGAAGAAGCATATGACAGGAGTCCAGAGGACAGATTTGATTGAGGAAGCGACCCCCCATTAAAGATCCTGAGATACTGTTGCCAGGCGAAATTTGGCTGAAGTATATGCAGGCATTTTTGCCATTTTGTAAAGGATCGATGGTTGAGCAGAGCTCCCTGGTTGTAAAGTCTTAATGAAGCATTGTTGTTCTGGTTATGTATGAACTTTGGAGACTTCTTTCCTTATGAATGCCAGCTTCTTTCATGCCTTTGTTTACACTGTGTTAGAGCAACTCGGAATTGGAGGATCCAGTCGAGCTGTAGCTATTATAGGATGATGTTGTAATGGATCACTGTAATAGTTACGAAGCCTCTAGTCAGTTCCTGTGATTTCTTTGATGCTGAATGAATTGGAATTGGAAGATCCAGTCAAGTCTGTTATTCAGTTTCTCGAAGCACTGAAACCAGGAGGATCCTTCTTTCAGAGTTTTTCCCCTACAAACCACTGTAGCCTGTTGCTCACAATTGTTTGTTCATCCTCTCCTAAGTCTTCCACCTGTTCATCTTTTAATCAACCCATTGGCTGAAGTTAGGATTCCAGACCTCCCCTGTTCTTTATGTACCAGAATCAGTCCCTGAGTTAGAGTGATACCTCCTAGAGCCATTATCTCCATCTGATCACCCTTTATAAACAAATCATGACATAAAACTGATGGGCATTGGGCTCTACTCCTGCAATAAATCCAGGTGTGACTTCTGACGCTAACACATCCCATACCCATTACATAAACCCTAAACCCAAAAATATCGTAAAAGGAGGCGAGATCCCACGATCTTCGCTTTGCCTGGGCGCTCCGTCTTAGACCAGCCTGTCGAAACCCCAAAATTGGTCAAACATGACCAAGGATCTCCAAAACTTTGTCAAGGGAAAACAAGCCCCCAACACTCACCTGTGACTCGTCCCGAGTCAATCTGATCTAGGTAATTCCTCTTCGAAGGCTTTGAGTTTGGCTCGAGCTACCTTGACTTTCTTCTTCACCAGAGACTCCTTCTCAGAGAACTACTGAATGAATATCTCAGTGACATTTCCTTACAAGCGCTTTTCCACTGTGGTAACCACTTATTCTAGTTGTGAACCTTGTCCTTCAATCTCTTTAGAAAATGTGCAGGCTTCATCCTGCACTAGTTGGAGTTTCTGGGTCACTTCCATGACTTTACTCTAGATGGAATTGACCTATTGCTGAATTGCATGCACCTCCTGTGACCTTTTCATATTCTCTACCACTGATAGTAGCTTCAATTATGATTGTATTGTCTATTCTTGTTGCTTAACCTCCTGAAGCTATGACTCCAATGTCCTCAGCTCCAGGTCTTCTGAAAGGCACTCATAGTTCTGTACACTTTGGTTACTTAGTTTCTTGCATTCTAAAGCCAATGCCTTGATTCTTTCGAATGTTCTCCTGGCAGTTTCTTCTCTCTAATATCGAACTTCCTACGGAGTGCTCGAAACTTATTGGAGTTCCAATTATGCTACTCTTGATTGAAGCTACTGAATGGATTCAATGAGCTTCCCCACTTGGCTCTCCACTGTCTCTTCTTCCATCTATACTAGGCCAGGCACAGAGCGAAGTTCTCTAGCTATTGCTTCTCTAACCCCAATATGCTCTGTGAGCAACTGGTCTTTTTATCTCTGAATCTTCTCTTTGTCCTCTTCAAACTTTGCCTAAAGGTCATTCTTCTCTTGTTGTGCAACCCGATGTTGTGATTCCTCCTTTGCTTGCTTCAAGGCCTCTGTGGCATGTTCCTTTTCTTCATGTACATGATGAAGGTGAGCCTCTATTGGATCTACTAATCTGTGTAGTTGGGTAGGCTCATCTCCCACTTCTATACCTTCTGATGATGATGATGGTGCTATAGACACTGCATGGCTCTAATAGAGGGCTTGTTGTACCCCTTTCAGCTCTGCTTCGATCCTGTCATACATTGTCTCTTGCTTTGCTTCGTTTCACTGCAAAATATCCTCTGAAGTGTCTACTACAACTGTGATGATGAGGTCAATATCATCTGCTGTGAGCACAGTCTGTAATTGGGGCTTATTATCTCGTGGAATTTTCCATGCTAAAGGTTTCTTTGGAGAAACCTTTCTTTTCTTTGATGTGTCGGCTTCTGTAAGGGGATCCTTAAGTGGTGTAACTTCACCCTGTTCCTATTTTTCTTCTTCCTTTTTCTATTCTTGGATCACTTCGTCACCTCCTCCTCCTTTAGGTGAATCAGATGCAGTTTCCTCCGATGCATTGTTCATTTCTTTCACTTCTTCCTTCTTCTTCTTCTCGCTATGGCTTGGTCCATCATACTCTTCTCAAGTGACCACATGACTTCCGATGAGGTCAGGGTCAGAGAGTTTGGTATATTTGAATGGTACAAGGAATTATTACTCCATACCTTGGTTATTTCCTCCATATCTTCCTCAGTGAATTTGTAATAGGACTAGAGCTCTTGCTTGTGTTCTTCCCCGCACGCAGTGATGTAAATGAAGTGTCTATCTACGCAAAAATTTGCAAGTGGCCTAAACCTATGGAGTTTATTTGATGTCATGTGAGAGAAGGATTAAATGGACCTCTTCAGTTGCAAGTAATAGGTGTGGAACACCGCATTGGACTGCCATTTCTTCGCCATGTCGCTTGAATACCAGAGGGTAGTGAACCTCATGGCGAGTGGCTCATATGAATCAACTTCAGGGAAGGTCACTCCTTCCGACATATCCCAAGAGACAAAGGCAATGAGAATAAACAACCAGCTAAAGTGAAACTAATATCCCTGGTCATGTGCTTCGAGTAAATCTTGCTCCAACTAGTTGACGAGGTAACTCTCCCAGTTCATCTGCATTCCTTCAATGCATTTTCCTGTGAGGTCAACGACAAAACCTGTGACTTGTGTTGGTCTATTCTTCCTGGTGATATTTCCAGTGATCAATTGGAAATATAGGTGCACTGCACCATCTTGGATGGAGGCTACCTTGTCACCCCACTTCCCCTCATCCACATCATTGTAGGTGTCCTTTATTCGCTACGCCAAGGAACAATCTGCAGCCTTCCCTGGGTAGAATTTTTGAGGGTCTGGTCCCTGCATACTTAATCCAGTGATCATGTGGATCATCATCAGATCAATAGTCACGTGCCTGTATAATCATAGATAACCTCCATGCAAGCACAACAAGAGGATTTTAACGCATGTGTTAACCTCCTAATGTCTGTCGAAGTGGGGTATCTTCATGACATTGAGGATAGTGGACCTTGTGATCTTCTTATTCCATGGACAGGGGACTATCTTCGACTTCTTCCCCATTGTATTTGTCAAGTACTTATGTGGTGTGATAAATGCATAATTATTCATGTCTCCCAAGTTAAATTCATTGATCTTAAGATCAGGGATCAGTCCTAGTTGCAGTACAATTGCGTGTATCTCGTTCGGGAGGTACGCAGTGATGAGGGTATACTCGAAGTCTCTTGGAACACTATCATGATTAACTGCGCCAGATAGGGGTGGGATGTAGTTGGACAAGACTGATAGGATGAAATTCACATTCGCCAAGTCATCATGATGCTTGCTTCTTTTCTCTATCATGGTTTGGGAGGGCCCATATCGACATGCAGTCGATGAGGATGCTTGCAATCATCTCGTCGACAAAGCCTGTTCTCCTACAGACATGAACTTCTTAGCCATATGATCTATGAGGATCTCATCCATAGAATTCTCTATTGCATTGTGCTCACCTGACATACACTCTCGATATCAGATATCTTGGGTAGGCAGACAAACATTCAAGGTAACAAAATGGGTGGCAAGGTATCAGTAAGCACTACGCGATAGCAATCAGTTGTTTGTGGGCTCGAATAATCACAATTTGAAAAAATTTCCCCGGTGATACATTCAACGAATTAAATAGATAATGTCGTAACAAATTCCTCTAACAGATAGGAATGCCTCAATCCATTTGTTATGGTGCGGTCTCAATGATCCAATGGAGATATTTCCAGCAATAACTTTGTTTCTAGCTGTTCTGGAGTGTCGTTCTAATGGTTGGGATGCCTCCAACGGTCATATTGATTCACCGTGGTGAATTTCTAGTATGCATTGTTCTCCTATTCTGGTGAGGTTCAAGTTATGCGAGCCTTCTTTCTGTGAGGTCTTCTCTGGAACCTCATGTAATTTTTCTAGCTTTTCTTTCTTCTTGCTGAGCTTTCTAGACTTCTTTCCTGTGATCTGAGTTAGTGGTTTCCTCTTTCCATTTTTATTCTTATCTTCTCTTAGCATAGTAACTTTTCACTGCTGAGGGTCTTTCAAAGGGCTTGAGTGGAATACCTCTTCTCTTATTACTTCAAGGGTAGTTTCTCTTCTCTCTTGCATGGATAGGATTTTCAAGCCTTCTTGCGTTTTCTCAACTTCAACAACTAAGTCTATGGTCCTCAGTTTCTTCGACTTGTCCTCTTGTTATTCTATTAAGCACGCTATTCTCCTAGCCATGAAATCCCTTACTTCTTTCTTTTTTTGTTCTAGAGCTTCCTCTTCTTCTTTCCTTCGGATATGATCTTTCTCAATCCAAGTCCTTCCTAGCAAAAGTGCAAATGGGGTTCTGTTCTCAACAAACTTAATGACCTCAAATTCTTCTTCTGTTGATGCTCCATGAGCAACCATAGGTATATGGGTAAGTCTTCCACATAGGGTTATCATCTTTCCTTCAAATAACCTTATTCCTCCCAATGAAGGAACCATAGTAGGCTTTCCCAAAATTTCCCAAGTACTTTTTTTCATAATGTTCACCTGTGTTTCCTTATCTAGAACACAGTCTATGTCAAATTCTCATATTCTTGTTTCTATGCACTCCTTCTCTTTTAATATCTCTGATAAACTAATGTCTCTGTGATTATTCAGTGTTTCTTTCATCTACAATAATATAGTCTTTGATTCTTTCTGGTGTTCTAGCATATTCTTATTCTCTTGACTGCCCTTATGGTTTTATTATTTTATATTCATCTTTTCAACATTAACAATCATTCTAGGCCAGTCCAAAACTTCATGACCAACATATTTACAACAAATACAAATAGGACCTCTACCAGGGCATTCCTTAGCAAGATGTCCTGGTCTTCTGCAACTATAGCAAAGAGTCAATCCTCTTTTCTCTTAAATGATCCCCAACTTTTTCTGTACTGTGCACTGGGATCATAGTGATGAACCTGCAAACAATTCTTTCTAGGATCCTGCATCCACTTGTTAGTTCAAAAATTATTTCTATGCATAGGAATAACATATCTTTCATTATTTCTATCAGATCTACTCATATCATATCTTCTTTCTTCTAGTTGTGCCCTAGTTTTCATACTAGGATAAGATCTATCAAGCATACCTAGATCCATTCTTTTGAAACAAAAATTTCCACTTATCTTACCTTTATCAGAGCACAAATCTTTAAGATCTTACCTATTTTCTTCATATCTGATTCCCTTCTTAGCACGAAGCTTCACAAGTCAAGTAGAATACTGTGCACCACAACAACAGATTTACGCACAGAGCTTTCTCTTTTCTTTAGTTCCCAGCAATCACAGTCTAATCTCTTGACAATGAAACCATTTGTTGGCACAGGGGTAGGTTGAGGGTTCAATGCTTCAACATTGCACCAACAAAACCCTAACTACCGGCCCTTTCGGCAACACCTACAAAGAATATGAAGTCTCACCCGAGGTAGAGGCAGGGGGGGTTGCAGGACTCAAGTGTCTACAACCTAGCTGTGACATAGATCCGTTATCACAATACTTAACAGAGCACTTAGCCAATAACATTGATTAGTATTTAACCCTTTTATTCACATTGTAGGTTAAAACCCTAGTTACAAAATACAATGGTATTAAACTAGATCTACGCACATCTAGCCATCCAGCACATAGAATCAAAGTAGATCTAGAATTCATTCACATCATATATCACTAAGCATTCATAGATCTATATATCATAACAGTGCACAAAGAAAATATATGAACAATATGAACAATCATGGCACAAAGCACATCGACACAGGATATACATGGTTCACCCCAGTGTGGGGATACATCCACCAACTCTTCTTCTTTTGTATTATCTTCTTCCAATCTTCGTACATGCACGGATCCACACAACTTGGTTTGCATAGGACAGGATATATTTATGCACCTCGCCAGATCATCCTTCCTCTAGCTTGGCACAACACAGAGCTTTCTTACAATCACTTGCACTTAGCTCTGCAAGTTCTCAACACACAGTATGCACAAAGCCTACTTCTATCTTACTCTATCACTTAGCCATCGACCTATTAGGTCTTAAAAACTTGGCTCTTACTTACATCTCCTAGCTACTTATTTATACATTACAAAAGGGGCCTAAACATGGGTAAACCCATTGGATGACATCCCATACCCATTACATAAACCCTAAACCCAAAAGTCCCATAAAAGGGGGCCAGATCCCGTGATATTCACTTCGCCTGGGTGCTCTGTCTTCGACCAACCTATCAAAGTCCAAAAATTGGGCAAACATGACCAAGGTTATGCAAAACATGGTCAAGGGCGAACACCGGGATTTGCAACAATAGCAAGTTAACTAGTGAATTGTCTATTTTAGATTTAATAGAAGTTATCAAGAGCTTCAAGGAAGAGAGTTTGAGTGTTTGTTTGATCAATCATTCACTAAAGAAGGTGGACAAGTGCCTTTTTTGTCTTATGGAGTCATCAACAACAACAACATAACTTGGAGAAAATAGAAATGATAATAATTGCCAAAGGAAAAAGAGGTGGATGCAAGAGGTGTTGGCACTTCAAGGCCTCAAATATCCAAATATTGAAGAACAATTCACTAGAGAGTAAACACTTTTAGGCCCTATTAAACCTTCCTTCGTTAGACTATTGAAAATATATTATGAAATAAGCAATTAGAACGTAGCTACTAGAGTGCTAGCACTTTAGGGATCTAGTAGTCACTTCTAAACAATATGTACTTGAGAAATTTAAACAAGTAGAAGAGATAGAGAGAGAAAGAAGCACCTTGTTGTTTCTCTCCTAGGGTTTAAGCAAGTAATTTCATAATCTTTAACATTAAATAAGTAAATTTTACCACAAGAATTTATTACATGAACAAAATTGTAGATTTTCTACTTTCTTCACCAAGAATAATCAAGCCAAACTCTAGTTGAAGATCTTCACCATGAAAAATAACCATGATACACCATAGAAAGTCTCTCCAAGCAGTTGCACACTAGTTATTTCAGCCAATAGCCCTTAATGAGGGTGAAAATTTCAGTCCACACATGTTTTGTGATGAGTTATGATGGAAAAATGAGAGTAATTTATCTCTATTTATACAAAATTGGTGACCTTTAGATAATTTTAGGTCAAATAAAGGCTGACCTGGCCAATTTAAAAATAAATTCAAATTTGGCCTAAAAAAAATTAATTAGCATCTGAAAACATCTCAAAGGGTGACATAATTCCATTCTAGGGTGGAGTTGAGCACCTAAGGTGGAACGTTGGGCTTAGGATGCAGAACGCTTGGCCTCCAAAGGCCCTAGATGATGCCCACACATGCCACCCAGCTCACAACTGCCTCCAAAATGAAAATCCTAGATTTGGATGATGTCTAGGGTCATGATGGTGACGTCCTCAGATTTCAAAGGCCAATGTCCATGTGGATGAGCAAGATACCCCCTGAATCTAGGTCTACCTGGGTGCCTCCAAGGTGACATCCTTCTTTCTTCCTGGTGCAAATCTTTGATGTCTTCTTGCCCCTGGTTGGGGTTACAACATCCATCTATGGGATTTAATCCCAATGAAGGTATGAGCTAATCATTCCCCCATGTGTACTTATCCACTAGGAAAGTTCTTGCAACAAAAAAAGTACACCCTCCAGGGGTTCATAAGTCACAAAGATCATAACATGTAAATCACATCCAATAATTAAATTACCCAAACAAGTGCATCAAACCCCCCTTTACCCAAACAAATTCTCAAAGATGTTATGCAATTTAACAAGTTAGGTTTGGAGAAGGTCTCAGGGTCTCATATTAGGATAATCTTCCTTAAGTTTGGGGTGTTTCCCAAGTGAGGTCCAATCCAAGTCATGCAAGTTTATGAGGTGGTGTGGTGTAAGTCTTTGGGCATGGGGTGTAGTGATAACATGGAAATGTAAGTCTTACCTAGGGGTTCCTTTGTACAGGGAGATTTGCACCTTGTCATACATGCCATTGTTTCCTATCCCATTTACTTTCTTATTATCTTTTGATCTTTTTCTTTTTTACTTCAAGGGAAGAGTTGAGGGACACTGTCATGTCTTGGTGACCAAAGGTGACAACATTATCCACAAACATTTCACGGAGATGAGAAGGTTGACTCATGATGAGAGACCCTTTCTCTTGGCTATGCCACCAAGAACCATTGCCCTTGTTTGGTGACCATACAGGTGGTAGTGTCATACTGCTACATGCCCATGGTCGTAATAGGACGACTTGTGATGAGACCTCCTATCCATCAACTAGTACCTTGAGTTTTTATTTATATTATGGGTTCCATTTTCTTACTAAGAATCTTTTTACTACTTTCTTGAGAATCCTTAGGCAAAGCATGTCAAAGGTTACAATATTGGATTTAAACTCTAGCCATATACTTTTTCCCTCTAGGCCTTCAACCCCTTCTTACAAGGAAAGGTGCAACCCTTCCTAGTGTGGCCAATCCCAATGCCTGAACAAAGTTAAGGGGAGATGAGAGGAATAAAGATGGAATGTGGTAAGTATAGAGGGAATGGACAATGACCTTTCACAAACCCACCCAGTGGAAACCCATCCTAAAGGGAGATCAACTTACTAGGGAACCATGTCACCCTTCCAGGTATAAACAAGTCAAAGAGCATAATTTCCAAAAAATCGTTATGAAATGAAGGAGAATTCAATGCAACATATTTAATTGCTTTCAACAATTGGTGTGACACATACCATGATACCCAGAATCATTAACTCATCAAGAAAGACTTATTGCTACTTCAGGAACAAGCTGGCGGGATGGATATTGTTGTTGTTGATAAATGGACGATTCTAAAGAAAAGAGGGGTCCTCTGGGGCCAATATCAAGTCATATGGCTCTCGGTACTCCATGTCCAGGACTTGTGGGACTCAAGATGTGATATCCTTAGTTATCCCTAGGGTAGGGGATAACATCTGGCTCCAACTCAGGGACACGTTCTCACTGTAGAGCGCATGAGAACCTCAACATATATGGTATGACCTGTGATTGCTAAATCTCAACAAAATGTATTAGTATTCCTTAGGGTGTTTATATCACCCCTTGTTCGTATATGATATAGTAAAATAAAGAGAATCTCTAATCTATCATGTGATCATGAGCATACATATATACATAATGAAACAATATGCATATGAAAATGAAACTACAACTATGCTAACATGATATGTAGATGGTATATAAAATGGATGAAATTGCTTACCTACCTCTCCTTACTTGTTGGTTGGATGCTAGGTGTAGTCAAATAACCAATGAAACCATCCTAGCAATATCTCATAATACCTACCTCTATGCTTCATCATAAACCAAAACAATGACAAGTCAAGCAAAAAAATAACATGAGTTAGAACTTGTATCACATCATTGGAAATCATAAAGTATAGCTCATGGAGGCAGTAGGGAGGGAAAAAATTATGACAAGTCACACTTCTAGGAAAGTGCTTAATCCATCTCAAAAAGGGATCATGAAAAATCAAAGGCTCAAAATACTAACTCAAAGAGTCTGAAGGTTGGCTACCTTGGACGTCATCACATCCTGAGGTCTGGTAAAGGACTAGTAAGAACCTAAGGGATGATTGGAAATTTTATAAGGGAAAGATGAAAGACTGAGATAATAAATTTCTTCTTAAGGTATTTAGCCTACCCTTGAATTATAAAACAAGGCTTTGCCTCAGAGAAAACTCAAGACAAGGGACATGTTTCCCAACTACACCTTTAGTGACATAGCGAGGTAAAGTAGTTGAAGGGACTTGGAAAACCTTGTCACAAGTACCCTTCTTTGGGTGAGCAATTTTCTCGCCTTTATCGAGATATGAGAACAAATGTGGTTGATAATATTCTTCATAGAATAAATCAAAGTGATCAACACACCGATGTTTTCATGTGGTAAATCCCCTATGGGGAATCATACACAACCCTAGCCAACTCAACCACTTGGAGAATTCTATTAATGCAAAAKAAAAATATTACAGAGAGATTTTATAAGAGATTTTCTCACAATAAATCATCAACAAATGACCCTCCATGCTATTTAAATAGATATCATGGAGCAATCAGGGGTTAAGACACAGATCAATGGCCATTAAGATGGAGGAGAATATGAACTGTCAGATCACACTATGTCGAGAACATATCGTGACCATCGGATTTCCTAACTACAAATGCATACTAATGCATACTAAAGAAACACACTAAGAAACACACTTTTACCTAACGACACATTAGACCAAGAAGATCTTAAGTAACTCCTAACTATCTAAATATCCTAATATCCCCCCTTAAGAACAACTTGTGATAGGATTTAAGGATTTAAAATAGTGACACAATAGGAGAAGGCAGGAGGCATTAGAGCCTATCCCCCTTAATGACAACTTCCTGAACTCCTAACATAGATCAAAGTTTGGAAAAAATCACTTCTATAAGAGACTTTGTCAACAGGACATGTGGAAGCACAAGGAGGTGACACATGTCACTCGGTTTTGGAATTTTCAGGTTGAGTTGGAATAGTATAGAAATGACGCGTGGCACTATACAGATGTGACACATGCCAGCTTATGTGTGACATGGCCCAATGATAGGCTGACATGTGGCAGTACGGATGATAGGTTGTTGTACGGATGTTGACGTGGAAGGGTGACTGGGCAAAACATATTCTGACGTGGAAACAGACTAGGTAGGTGACTTGGTAGTACGGACGATGACATGGAATGACACATGGATGTACGACAATGACATGGAAGTTGACCATGCATGCTAACTAGGTTGTTGACTGGGTACTGAATGTACCGTATGGCCCAATCACAGGGTGACACATGCCCCAATCATAGTGCACCATGTGGCACCCTAAATTTTTCCAATGTTGGTTAGGCCAAAAATTTGGTTGCAACTCCGTCGGGCTTGAACCCCTAACCTATGGCATGAGAAATGAACTAAGCACTATGCACTCGCCACGTGGGCATAGGTGTGACTTAGTTATACACATGGATGAATTTTATTTTAAATTGAATGGTGGCATATTTTTTGGGATAAGCCCTGGTCGGAGGGGGTCAACGCAAGTCCACTTGACACCCCACGCAACCAGGGGATAAGAACCATGAGCTAATTGTTTTGAAGGGTGCATGGGAGTTAATTCCATAGGACATATGACACCATGCGACCAAAATACTAGGGTTGGACCGGAGGGTTAGGGGCCAACGCTTATCCTAGGGCCATATGGCATGATCCATATGACCAGGAGCTTGGGAGAAAAGGGGTTGCGCCCAAATATTTTCCTATTTGTGGTTTTTAAACTATATATATATATATTTTTAATATTTTCAACGTGATCTTGGAGGATTTTGCCCATTTTTGGTTGATCTAGAGCCCGATTTGAGGCCAGATCTTGGGAGGAAGTTGGGATAGGATCACCAACTCAAATCCTATATAAATCATAGGTTTTTGACATACCAAAAGGTTCAGAATTGCAGAATGATGATGATTTTATGAAGCTTGAAGCCATTTTTATGCAAGGAAGCCATTGAGGAAGAAAACTTTGTGTAGAAATTTCGATACAAATTAATGTATTCCTGCGATTCTCCTGATATAAAAATTTCTGGCACTTGTTAAATACAGAATTGCTTCTACTATTATTATTGCAGAAGCAATTTAAACCACAATCACAACCACAATGCACAAAGTGAAAAATGAATAACACACAACACAAAGGTTTTACCGGGAAAGTGTAAAGCTAAAACCCCAACTATCATATATTATGTATATTATGAATCATGAAACAATCTCATACAAAACTCTAATCCAAGAGCTCCCAGTACAATACAATCATCTCACACTGTCATATACAAATCAACAAATACCTATGCCAATTTTTGTGTCCAGATAGCCTGCCTCCTCTTCACAATCTCTGCAATCCGAATTCTCACAATGAATCGAATGAATACAATTGCCTCATTTGCACATGCTCATAAGCATATTCACTGCATGTGTGAACAAATCACAACTGATAGCCAAAATGTCCCTTTCACCTGTTATCTCAACCAGATCTCCATTGGAAATGACATGCATGTAGTTAACCGTGGTGAATCTTCAGTTGCATGTGAGTTCACTGATTAACTGAACTCTCACTAGTGCATGTTTAGTTACAACTAGTACAACTGATATTGACTCACTTAACTACACTTATAATTCTATTACAATTCCAAATCACTCAGTTATGAATGAGATAATAGATTAATATTTATTGTCTAATTTAATTAAGGGAAAAGTAAATTAGACACATGTTTCTTGTTGACTTTTCAACAATCCCTCTCAACAATAAAGGGATTATCCTTCACCCCAATCCTGTCTCTGTGATATTCGAATTTTCTCCTAGTGAGTGCCTTCATCAGAATGTCGGCATCCTGATCTTATGTAGGAATGTATTGAAGCAACATGATCTTCCGCTGCACACAATCTCTGAGATGATGATACTGGATATCTATATGCTTAGATCTGTCATGAAACACATGATTAATCGAGAGTTTAATGCAACTCTAATTATCACAATAAATCACTGTCGGATCTAAATGAGAACCAAACAAACCAACCAATATCTTTCTCATCTAGATAGCCTCATATGCAGCTTGACTCATTGCCATGTATTCCGCTTATGCTGAACTAAGTGCCACGAATCTTTGTTTCCTACTGTACCAAGAAACCACTGTAGACCCGATACTAAAGATCCCTCCTGATGTGCTCTTTCTGTCTGTTGGGCTGCCTGCCCAATATGCATCCATGAAGCCATGCAAATTCACCTCATCCGTCTGTCTGTACCATAATCCATACTCAGATGTTCCCTTTAGATATCTCAGGACATGCTTTCCTGCCTTCCAAAAGAGTTTGGTAGGCTTAACCATCGCTTGACTTAGCTGGTTAACCGCATAGAAAATGTTCAGCCTCGTGTTCACTAAATAGATTAGCGAACCTACTAACTGTCGATAGACAGTAGAATCCACTACCTCTCCAGAAGTAGCATCTTCTTTCCTCCAGTTTCTCGGAAGAGGAGTATCCATGGGTTTGCAGCCCTCCATGTGAAACTTACCCAGTATCTCCCTGGTATACTTGCCTTGAGACACAAAAATTTCACCATCTCGCTGCCATATTTCCAAACCAAGGAAATAATGAAGAAGGCCCAAATCCTTCATCTCAAAGTCCTTTGCAAGGTCCTCCTTGCATGAGCGTATCAACTGCTCATCACTGGTCAATATTAAATCATCAACATAAAGCACAATGATTAAAATCTTATCCTCCACAACAATTTGGTATAGGTTTTCATCTGCTTCACTTTTGGTGAAGCCCAACCTGGTGATATAGCTGTCTATCTGAGTGTACCAAGCATGGGGTGCTTGCTTCAGCCCATATAGTGCTCTCTTTAGTCTGCATACATGCGACTCTCTATCAAAGGTCTAAAAACCTTCTGGTTGCTCAATGTACACTTCTTCCTCAATGATCCCATTGAGGAACATAGTTTTTACATCCATCTGATGAATGTGCCATCCCATCTGCGCTGAGAGTGCAAGGATGGATCTTATGGAAGAGTACCTTGCAACAGGTGCAAAGGTCTCACCATAATCTATCACCTCAATCTATGAGAATCCCCGGGCCACAAACCTAGCCTTGCATTTCTCCACACTCCCATCAGCATCTTGCTTTACCTTGTAGATCCATCTTGAACCTACCACTGATTTATCAATCGGTCTTGGGACAATTTCCCATAAATTCTTTTTGACAATGGAGTCATACTCCTCTACCATAGCATCAACCCAAGTGGGGTCCTACACTTCTTCCTAAAAGGAAGATGGCTCAGTCACAATACATTTTCTCATAAGATCCATGTATCCAAAAAATCGTTCAGGAGACTGTCTCTGTCTGCGCTGTGAAATAGGGGCTCTTGTATTCTGTGCAGCATCTAGTCTCAATCTATCAGCTTCTGTGGTGCGCTTTCTTCCATTTCTGATGGATGGATCTGATTGAGTGGTTTCCTCCACTACCTGAAGCTCTTCATGTGGCTGATCCACATCTTGAGACTCATCCTTGGGAACCAACAGTTCCTCTTTTGCATGCAAGTCTAGCTCCCTCTCAAGTGACAACCGCATGGCTTTACCCTCATCGAATTTTATATCCCATCACATAACAGTCATCTTACTGTTTGGAAAATACACACGATAATTATGGGGTGTTTCTGTGTATCCCACAAATATCCCAACTTCAGCAGTCGGTTCCAGCTTCTTCCTGGCATCCTTGTTTACATGCACATAAACAGATGAACCAAAAATTTTAAAATGAGAAACATCAGGCTTCTTACCAGTAAAAGCTTCTTCAGGTGTACTCATGCCAAGTACACTATGAGGACAACGGTTCTACACATAAACTGCATTATTGCATGCTTCTACCCACAAATGAAATGGTAAGCCCTGATCATGCAACATCGCTCGTGCTGCACCCATGATCATTATGTTCTTTCTCTTCGCGACCCCATTTTGTTGTGGGTTATGAGGCACTATGAGTTCTCTTTGAATTCCTTCTTTGCTGCAGAAGTCTTTGAATTCATTAGAGATGTATTCTCTACCATTATCACTCCTTAGAGCTTTCACTTGCTTTCCCGACTCTTTCTCCACCAATTCTTTAAACTCACATAACTTTGAGAATGTTTGATCCTTCTTCTGCATGAAGAATATCCAACATTTACGAGAAAAGTCGTCAACAAAAATAACATAATACCTGTGTTTTGTTGTTGAAGCAACTAATAATGGTCCACACACATCCGTGTGAACTCTCTCCAGGATTACCGAAGCATGGTTCTCTTTTTCATGAAAGGTGGACTTAACCATTTTGTATTGAACACATGCTTAAAACTTAACCAAGTCTTTACAGATCATTTTCAAATCAAGTGGTATCAGAGAAAGTTGAAAGTTGGTTGTTTGAGTTTGCATGATTACCAGGGAAAATCTAAGTCGTGGTGAAGGAAAGCTTGTATAAGGAGATCCATAGATTGGATAAAGAAAGAGGACTTCTCAAAGTGAGGAGATGGCATCGAAAGAGGGCATCGTAAGAGGGCATGTCTTAGAATGATATTGATCTTCAAAAGACTTTGTTCTCCATGTCTGAGATGGTAAAAGTCTTATATGAGGATTACTTGGAGAGGAAATTGGAAGAGGCCTTTCCAAGGAGAATCTTCAAAACAAGGCAACATTGAAGAAGGAGAGGATCCTCCTAAAACTCCTCCTTCACCTCCTTCTTCTCCATCATCTTCTTCTTCTTCAAGTACAAGTTCAAATCTGATGCAAAAAAAAATTCCATAAACATAAACATGAAATGCATTTACTTAATCTTGATGTGAAATTTGAATTTCCCCTGTATGATGGTGAAGTCAATGTTGAGAGTCTTGATAACTGGGTCAAACATATGGAAGTTTATTACAGTGTGCAACAAATCAAATATGAGGCAACTCAAATCAAGTTGGCGTCGCTTCGTCTTGCAGGCACAACACTCATTTGGTGGCAGAGTAAGTTCCAAAATGGTACGCAACAAGTTGGTAATGTATTTCCCTCATGGAAATATTTTCGTTTTTCACTTAGAAAGAAATTTTATCCTTTGGGTTATAAGGAGAAGGATTTAATTGAATCATAAAGTATTAAACTAAGAAAAGGACAAACAGTGCAAGAATATACAAATGAATTTCGTAAGTTGGCATTAATGTTAAATATTTGATTACATACACAAGAAACACTTATGAAGTATATAGGAGGTTTACTTGCACATATTCATAACACTGTATTTATTTTTGGACCTACTAATCTTGATGAGGTTTTTGTTCAAGAAACATACATTGAAGAAGGGAAAACATGAGTTGGTGTATGAGGGGAATCATCTTCAAGGATAGAGGACAAGATAAAGGGGAATGGAAAGAAAGAAAATTCAGTGACAATGAAGAAAGGGAAGATCTCTTGCAAGCATTGCAATAAAGAAGGGCATGATGATGACCATTGCTTTAAATTGCATCCAGAGAAGAGACCAAAGTGGTTCAAAGAAAGGAAAGGGAGGAAAATAGTTGCAACAAAATGACCAACAGACTTGGGATATGATTTAGGTGATGATACTAAAATCACAACAGTTGGTTTGACAGGTAAAATTGGTGATGGATATGATTCTAGAAGTAAATTGTTTCACATAAGGGTGATAATGAAACATACCAAGATCGATAAATTGATAGATAGTGGATCTCAATCTAACTTGATTTTAGAGGAAGTGGTTAAACAATTGGGATTAAACACTAAGATGCATCATAAACCTTACTCACTTAAATGGATAAACAACAATCATAAATTTCACATAACAAAGCGATGCACTTTAAAGTTTTCAATTTCATCGAAGTTTGTGGATGAGGTAACGTGTGATGTGGTTCCACTCAATGAATGTGGAATGGTCTTAGGCAACCCTTATTTGTATGATCACAAAGAAATCTTCTATAGGGAATAGAATCAATATCACTTAACTAAAGAAGGAAATGAATATGTTGTACATGATCATCACTTAAAATCAAATCAATCTCTTCAAACAATGGAACAATTAAGGAAGGAAGCTTATGCAAGCAACACACCTATAATTGTGCCAAATAAAGAATTCGATCTTAAGCATGAACATGAGATGGTTGTAGAATGGAAGTTCAATCATAATTTTCTTCAAGATAATCTAATGTCATGCAAGCACATCAAATATATTATCTCATTTGTAGTCATATTTCTGATGTTATCATTGCTAATCTTTCCAGCATGGATGGTAGTGGCTTCAATAAGATGTGATAGAATACAAGTGACTAACAATATGCTATCAGTTGTCATGGTTGTTTTGCAATTGATTATGATGTGACAGGTGTATAGGAAAAATTTTAAATACAAAGGACAAGTGGGGTCACCTATCCCACACTCAATGACTGGTTAATACCCTTTTGGAGGACAAAAAGGTCTTAGTGGGGAGGTATGATCCAAAATGGATCCAGGAAGGCCTAAAAATAAAAGTTCTTTGAATTATATGAAACCAACGCAATTGCATCGATCTCACTATGTTGATTCTGGCCATATAGTATTTTCTGCAAATAGACACCATATCCAAAAGATATCGTGTTCTGAATGATTTCCCAAACAGGGAAAAAGTCAAACTGGTCAAAGTCAACATGGCTTACTATTGACATCAACAATACGATAGGTAACATCAACATGAATTCATGATGACATTAGCAGGAAACATGGCAACACGAGGAGGTGACATGTGTCACTTGGTTTTGGCATTTTTGGCTTGAGTTGGACCAGTAAGGAAATGACATGTGGCACTATATGGATGTGACACATGGTAGTCCATATGTGATGTGGCCCAATGATAGGCTAACATGTGGTAGTATGGATGATAGGTGGTTGTACAGATGTTGAAGTGGCAGAGTGACTCGGTAGTAAGGATGTTGATGTGGCAGGTGACTGGGCAAGTGACTTGGAACTACAGACGCTGATGTGGCATAACACCTGGTTGTACAACACTGATGTGGCAGGTGACATGGCAACTGAACATGCATGCTAATTGGGTTTCTAACTGGGTATTGACTATACCATATAGGACAATCATAAGGTGACACATGGACCAATTAGAGGGTGCCACATGGCACCCCATATTTTTCCAATCTTTGATAGGCCAAAAATTTGGTTGCGACTCTGTCGGGCTTGAACCCCTGACCTCCGACATGAGCAATAGACTAAGCACTATATGCTGGCCACGTGGGCGTAGGTGTGACTTAGTTATACACATGGATGAATTTTGTTTTAAATTGAATGGTGCCATATTTTTTGGGCTAATCCCTGGTCGAAGGGGGCCAACGTGAGTCCACTTGACACCCCATGTGAACAGGGGATAATAACTAGGAGCAATCTATTTTAGAGGGTGAGTGGGAATTGAGGCCACAGGACATATGTCACCACACGACCAAAAGACCAAGGTTGGACCAGAGGGTTAGGGGCTAGCGCCTAGCTTAGGGACATATGGCATGCTCTATATGACCAGGAGCCCGAGAGAAAGGGGTTGCACCCAAATATTTTCCTATTTGTGCTTTTCAAACTATATATTATGTTTTTTTGGTGATGTTCAACCTGATCTTGGAGGATTTTGCCCATTTTGGGGGGATCTAGAGCCCGATTTGAGGCTAGATCTTGGGAGGAAGTTGGGATAGGATCACCAACTCAAATCCTATATAAATAATAGGTTTTTGAAAAATAGGAGGTTCATGATTGTAGAATTATGATGAGTTTATGAAGCTTCAAGCCATTTTTATGTAGGGAAGCCATTGAGGAAGCAAACTTTGGAGGCCAATTCCGGGAGCTACGCTCAACCTTTTTTAGTTCCGTTAGTTGTGTTGAATTCTTGAGGTCAAGAAGAACACAATCAAGCCAATTTTTAATCCTTTTGATACATTTTTTATGTACGTTTGAAGCATTGAATAGAAATAAGAAATCTTCACCCACTGAGACAAAGGCCCAGAGACGTAGGCAATCTTGTCGAACTCCATTAAAAACCTTACTGTTATGGTTTAATTTTCTTTGTGATTATATTATGATCTGAATTTCCTTATGATGGCTGCTATAATATCTCAATAATTTCTTCTTCTTTCTTTAATTTCTAAATGGTAGTTGAACACATGCTTAAAACTTAACCAAGTCTTGACACCTGCCACTCAACTGTAGTGGGATTCCAAAATCAACTTCACTCGCTTGCTTCATGGAATGCATAGATGGCCCATATGGCACAATGTCCAGTCTTGAAGATTGAAATTAGTGAAAACTAAGTTTGCAACCAACATTTGGTAGGTGGTGGAAGTCAGGTTCTGTCTCATAGAGGTGGGTCCATCTAGAGGTCTCATGGTTGTAAGAGTCTATCACTGTGGTACTTACGAATAACATTTATTTTTCATAAGTAGGGTACTCAAGAATAACATGTGATAGTGTATCACTATGATAGGCCATGGGGTGGCCATGCTTAGTGAGGACAACACCCACAACATAGTATGGAGCATTTGTCTCAATCTCAAAGTGTTTTTGCAGGTCTAGTAATGGAAATATGGGGTTGGGCATAAGCATCACTTCAAATCATCGAACCTTTGTTGTTGGGCCAGGCCCCAAAAAAATGTTTCCTTACCACCACCCCTAGTTACTTGGTTGAGGGCCCATGCAATATGGTAGAATCACAACACGAACCTATGATAGAAATTGGCAAGGCCCCAGAAGCTCTGAAGCTTAGTGAATGTGGTTGGGGTAGGCCAGTCATAGATGACTTGGATCATGGTTGGATCCACATGCACACCATGAATATCAATGATGTAGCCTAGGTAATGGACCTTTTCCATGCCGAATGATCATTTTTCCAAGTTGGCATATAGCTTATGTTGTTGCAGAGTGTACAAAACCTGCTGAATATGCTGCAAGTGTTTCGCCCAAGTCTTGATGTAGATGAGGATGTCATCTAGATGCACCACTACAAAATTATTGGTGAAAGGTCATAGGATATCCTCCATAATCATCATGAAAGTTGTTGGAGCATTTTTCAAACCAAAGGGTAGGACCATCCATTCAAAAATACCTTCTTTTGACTTGAAGGCAGTATTCCATACATTTGTATGCTCTATTGGGACCTGGTCATAGCCATACTTCAGATCAATCTTGTTGAAGTATTTTTCCCCTGTGAGTTGATCAAAGAGGTCATCGATTCGAGGAATTGGGTACTAATTCAGGGAATCAGGTACCGATTCCTTACTGTGATTTTATTTAGGGTTTGGTAATCAATGCAGAGTCTCCAGGTCTCATCTTTCTTCTGCACTCACACGATTGGGATCCCACGCGATGATGCATTGGGATGGATGTGCCCCTTGTTGAGAAGTTCTTGGATCTATCGCTTGATCTCCTGATTCGCTAAAAAAGAGTGGCGATAGACTGGTCAATTTGGTAATGGTGCACCAAGGGTCAAATTGATGAGATGCTTGACCTGGCAGTGCATAGGTACCCTGGTAGGTGAGGAGAAAATATCCGTGTATCCTTCCAGGACCTTATCTACTTGCTTCTATTGTGTGGAGAGGTCAGTTGCAGAGGCTCCAGATGTGGTAGCGATATTTCACTCAATATGAGAGTGAGTCATGAAGAGGACAAACTTCTTGGGTTGAGATATGACCTTCTTACATTTCTTGAAAGAGATCAAGGAAATAACACTAGGTGGTATTGCCTCGGGTATCCTATACAATTTCCTGTCCAAAGTAAAAATAACACTGTGAGGCCTAGACTCATATACAACATGAAATTTTCATAAATAAGGTTGGCCCAAAATAAAATTAGAAACTTCGAGAGGAGAAAAATCACACAATACCTCATCTTTGAATGGCTTGATGTCGTATGATAGGCGACAATGTTGGTTGATGTGAAGATCGCTTCCTTGGCGGAGCCATCCAATGGTGTAGGGTTGTGGGTGTGGTGTTTTCGGTAGGTCTAGCCACTTGATGACCTCTACTCAAATGAGGTTCTTCTAGCTACCATTATCAATGACGAACTATAGTGGGGTGCCTTTCCCCCACATTTTTGAATGAAAGAGGTGCTCCCCTTCCTCTGGCTCATCTGGTTCACCAGGCTAGATCTTGGTGGTAGCAACGATGGCACTAGGTTCCGCATTAATGATCTATATCCCCCTTTCTGGTTTTGACTCAAAGTTGAGACCCACATATGATTCATAGGCTTTCACCTCATCCACTAGTGACAACTTTGAGAAAAGATCAACAATTTTATTACAGGGGCTCTTATGGAAGTCGCACCACTTCCTGATATCTTTCTTTGTCTTTCTAATGTCCTTATTTTCTTGTGTCTTGGACTGGTTGTCTTGAGGCTATCCATATTTTCTATGTCCTTTGTTCTACAGGTTGGGACTACCCTTTCTTTTATTTTTATGTGAGGGGTTCCTAGGCCCAAATCAACACGTATTTTATTTAAGATTTTGCTCGATCTTGATGGCATATCGATAGGTTGCGCCCAAGGATGAGATGTCCAGAAACTCCATTTTCTTCTAGATGTATCTATGAAAACCATCGCAATACTTGAGAACCATATTTGTCTCATAATATTTGATACCCAGCTTGGTGCTCAAGGCATGGAAGATATTTGTGAACTCTGGCACTACTTGGTCTCTTTCCTGCCGCAGTGTGTTCCATTTTGTATACATGTTGTCATAACTTCTGACAGGGTAGCATTTTTCCTTAATAGCAGCCCTGAAGGACTCTGAGGTGACCACAATTGTAAATAATGAGGGTTCCTCTATTTCCTTTTTCTCATAGAAAATTTTCCACCAATTTTTGACATGGGGAACAAATTTGAGGACTCAGGAGTGTAAAAGTAATATTTTATCTATTCAAAAACTTATGGATGGACAAATACCCTTCTAGTAGATTCAACCATTTGTCAAAAACATCTACGTCTATCTGACCTTCAAATATAGGAATATCAAATTTTATTTGTACCTTGAAGGGGAGGCGCCTCCACTCGAGGAAGATGTGTTTCCTATTGGTATCCACCGAAGGATTTTTTCAAAACTATCCATCATCTCGTTCCTCTGTTGCATGAGGGCTTCCATGAGAAAATTTTTCAAAGGATCTACTATCCCGTAATCTTTATTTTCTCCTGTCATCTTTATTATATCCTTCCATGAGAGGTTGCTTGGGTGTGCGAGAGATTTTTTCCTCAATAGAAACAAGATCGAGACCTAATTCGTTGTACCCAGACCTCATCAAGGACATGCATTAAGAATGACAAGGAGAAGACCTCTTTCATACCACTGATCCAAATTTTATAAGTAGGCTGCTATGATACCACTGATATGTATTTTATGAGTAGAATGAAATGAATACATATTATTATTATGCTTAACATAGAATAACAGAGATACACTAAAGTTGACTTCTATTCAATAAGGAAATATGTTGAAACTGTAACATGCAACGGAAAACCAGCTTGCTAGAATGGTGGTGGCTTATATTTGAGAAGAGATGTGATGGTTGTGCTCATTCGCAAGAATATGATTAAAATGAGGCTCTCCAAGAATTTTATAAAATAAAAAGGAATGTGAAAACCCTATAGATCCAAAAACCTATCCCTAGGAGATGAAGCACCAAAGTCATGTGGGCCCCGGTGGGGTAAGCTAGTACATCAACTTCCCGGGGTCGTAAATTTTGCATACGATCTTCATTTTAGGCACATGATAGCCCATTGGAAAGGTATATCTGAGGAATGCACATGTTGTATTTAGACTCTAACTCTATCTATATTCTAATTGTGGCGAGCCCTAAAATCATTTTTCAGGGCCTCAAAACAACCCCGGAAGTAGAGCACCCAAAAACTAGGAAGAACCTGCCAAACTGAAAAATTGCCAAAATGAGCCAGTTTGAATACGTGGGAGGCCACTGAAATATATCTGGATCAAACATGAAGCCACAGTATAATCAAGGACCACAATATAATACACCGCACAAAGATAATTAGGGTAACAGAGGAGGCTTCAGAGGATGAGGTCGTGGAGGAAGAGGCTTTGGAGGAGGTAGAGGATGAATAGTTTGTCATAACTATCAGAAGACTGGACACTATGCAAGAGATTTTCCATTACCACATATGACATGTATGTATTTTCATGCAACAAACCATGAAACAGAAGACTATTCAACATTGTTGTTAAAGATACAGGACAAGAGGAACCAGAATAATCAGAATGTACAATGGATTGTTGTGGAAGACAAGGAAGAGGATGGAAAGAAGATCCATATAGTTACTCTAGGTGGAGATAAGATAGGTGATGATGCATCAAAACAAAACTAGGATATACACCAGTGGGTAAGGAAGAATGCATAACCTGAACATAAATTTGATGCACGCAAAGAAAATAAGATTTTCAAGGAAGTTAGACATGATATTTTGAAGGAGAACATTGCATATACCTTAGGAATGAATCTATTAGATGATGTATCATTGTATGACATGCATCCCTTGTTTAATAATACCAACAAAGAACAGTCTTCAGAGTAAGTAAGTAACTTAAGGAAATTCTTAGTATCTTGTGTTAAGCTATTAAATGGTAAGTCATCTCTAAAAGTACTACAAAATCTGTTAGAAAAGCGTAATATTGGGGAAGAAGGGGTGAAGATAGTAAATTAGGTATGGAGGAAGAGAATAAAAGTAAGAGAATTCAAATTGAATGCAAACATCAGAGATTTCAATATGGGAGATATCATACTAGATTTAGGGTCTAAAGTCAATTTTCTACAAAAGAAGACATGGGAAGCTATGGGATAACCTCAATTAGGATATTCACGTATTCAAGTGAAGTTATCAAATCAACATAGATTGGTACCATTGGGAATATTGAAGGGGACACTAGTATATATAGATGGAATACGAACAATGCCATACTTTGAAGTCATTGACATAGTAGATAATACTACACCCAATCCATCTCTGTTGGGATTAGATTGGGATTTTGATAACCAGGAAATTATGAAGTTGAAGATAAGAAAGATTATATTTGAATCTAGAGAGTACATAGTTATTACACCTCTGGACCCTTCAGAAGGATGAAGGTATGTGGAACATATTATCTCACAATATGTGCTTTCCCAAAGCCCGAGGAAAGTGAGTCAATATTGGCGTAACAATGGGGTGACCTATCACTATCACCTTAATAGGAAACCCCTTTCTATTTAGGAGTATCTTAATATTATCCCAAGGGAAACGTCCCTAGTGACCTAAAGGGTTGATGAAACTAATACAAGGATCTAAGAATACCCCCCTCTCACTGGTTACTCAAGTCAAAAGGTTTTTTATGTCTTTAAGAGATGAAGCAACAGTAAAGATGAGGTGCACCTTCCTAGAACAATACAATAAAGCAAAAATATGGCATCTTTCAAGTACAAAATGATGTTAGTGCTTCATAAGACCATAAACCTTTGAAATATAAGCTGATTGATATAAAATTGAAGAGATATGAACGTTTACAACAACAATAAGTATTCTATAACAGTTGCAAGAAATATACCTTAGAATTGCTTGAAAAGACAATGAAAAAGTAGCTTTAACTAGGAAAAATGATAATCAGTTGTCACAAGCCTTTTCTGCAATGTATGGCTAGCATGAGATGTCAGTTTTGCAGAGAATTTTCTGCAGATAGATGGTTGTAGAAATATTTCGTAACATCAACAAGTGTTAGTGCTCAAAATTGCAAGAAAGTGTCATGGAAATGTAGCATATATCAAGTAGATTGTTTAGCAATTGTCATAGGCGATTTTTGAGTGAGATAGATGTGAGTTATGTAGGTGTATGCAACAAATTAGTATGGATTAGTATGGTTGTAGCTATGATTTGAAACAACAGTAAGTTAACTAGTGAATTGTCTATTTTAGAGTTAATAGAAGTTAGCAAGAGCTTCAAGAAAGAGATCTTGAGTGTTTGTTTGATCATTCATTCACTAAAGCAGGTGGACAAGTGCCTTTTTGAGCTTATGGATTCAGCAACAACAACAACAACACAACTTGGAGAAAATAGAAATGATAATACTTTCCAAAGGAAAAAGAGGTGGATGCAAGAGGTGTTGGCACTTCAAGGCCTCAAACATCCAAATCTTGAAGAACAATTCACTAGAGAGTAATCACTTTTAGGCCCTATTAAACCATCCTTCCTTAGACTATTGAAAATATATTATGCAATAATAAATTAGAATGTATCTACTAGAGTGCTAGCACTTTAGGGCTCTAGTATTCACTTCTAAACAATATGTACTTGATAAATTTAAACAAGTAGAAGAGCTAGAGAGAGAAAGAAACACCTTGTTGTTTCTCTCCTAGGGTTTAAGCAAGCAATTTCATAATATTTAACATGAAATAAGTAAATTTTACCACAATCATTTATTACATGAACAAAATTGCATATTTTCTACTTGCTTCACCAAGAATAATCAATACAAACCCTATTTGAAGATCTCCACCATAAAAAATAACCAAGATACACCATAGAAAGTCTCTCCAAGAAGTTGTGCACTAGTTATTTCAGCTAATAGCCCTTAAAGAGGGTGAAAATTTCAGTCCACACTTGTTGTGTGATGAGTTATGATGAAAACATGAGAGCACTTTATCTCTATTTATACAAAATTGGTGACCTTTAATTAATTTTATGTCAAATAAAGGCTGGTCTGGACAATTTAAAAATAAATTCAAATTTGGCTTGAATAAAATTAATTAGCATGTAAAAAATTCTCCAAGGGTGATGTCATGCCCTTCTAGGGTGGATTTGAGTGCCTAAGGTGGAATGTTGGACTCAGGATGCATAACGCTTGGCCTGCAAAGGCCCTAGATGATGCCCACAGGTGCCACCCAACTCACAACTGCCTCCAAAATGCAAATCCTAGATTTGGATGATGTATAGGGTCATGATGGTGACGTCCTGGGACTTCAAAGGCCAATGTGCATGTGGAAGAGCAAGATCCCCCTATCTCTAGGTCTACCTAGGTGCCTCCAAGGTGACATCCTTCTTTCTTCCTGGTGCAAATCTTTGATGTCTTCTTGCCCATGGTTGGGGTTAAAAAATCCATCTGTGGGATTTAATCCCCATGAAGGTCTGAGCTAATCATTCCCCCATGTGCACTTATCCACTGGGCAAGATCCTGCAGAAAAAACAAGTATGAAAGTAAATCACAGAGATCATAACATGTAAATCACATCCAATAATTAAATTACCCAAACAAGTGCATCAAACCCCCCTTTACCCAGAAAAATTCTCAAAGAAGTTATGAAATTTAACAAGTCAGGTTTAGAGAAGGTCTCAAGGTCTCCTATTAGGCTTATCCTCCTTAAGTTTTTGGTGTTTCCCAGGTGAGAGCCAATCGTCATGCAAGTTTATGAGTTGGTGTGGGGGTAAGTGTTTGGTCATGGGGTGTAGTGATAACACAGAAATGTAAGTCTTACCTAGGGGTTCCTTTGTAGAGGGATAGTTGCACCTTGACTTATATGCCATTGTTTACTAGCCCATTTAATTCCTTTTACTCTTACCTTTATTATCTTTTGATCTTTTTCTTTTGTGCTTCAAGGGAATAGTTGAGGGACATTGTCATGTCTTGGTGACCAGAGGTGACAACATTATCCACAAACATTTCACGGAGATGAGAAGGTGGGCTCATGATGAGACACCCTTTCTCTTGGCTATGCCACCAAGAACCACTACCTTGGTTTGGTTACCATATAGTTGGTAGTGTCATACTACTACATGCCCATGGTCATAATAGGTTGACTTGTGATGAGACCTCCTATCCATCAAATAGTACCTTGAGTGTTTATTTATATTATGGGTTCCCTTTTCTTACTGAGAATCTTTTCACTACTTTCTCGGGAATCCCTGGGTGAAGCATCTCAAGGTTCTGATATTGGATTTTAACTCTTTCCATATACTTTTACCATCTACACCTTCAACCCCTTCTTCCCACAAGGCAAGGTACAACCCTTCCTAGTGTGTCCAATCCCAATGCCTAAACAACATTAAGGGGATATGGGAGGAATAAAGATGGAAGGTGGTAAGTATGGAGGGAATGGACAATGACCTTTCATAGACCCACCCAGTGGAAACCCATCCTAAAGGGAGATCAACTTACTAGGGAACCATGTCACCCTCCAAGGTATAAACAACTCAAAGAGCATAATTTCCAAGAAAACGTTATTAAATGAATGAGAATTCAATGCAATATATTTAAGTGCTTTCAACAATTAGTGTGACACATACCATGATACCCAAACTCATTACCTCATGGAGCAAGACTTATTTCTACTTAAGGAACAAGCTGGTGGGATGGATATTGTTGTTGTTGATAAATGGACTACACTGAAGAAAAGAGGAGCCCTCTGGGGCCATGCTCAAGTCGTATGGCTCTTGGTACTCCATGTCTAGGACTTGTGGGACTCAAGACATGATCTCCTTAGTTATCCCTAGGGTAGGGGATAACATCTGGCTGCAACTCAGGGACATGTGCTCACCATAGAGTGCATGAGAACCTCAACATATATGGTATGACTTGTGCTTTCTAAATCTCATCAAAACGCATTAGTAATCCTTAGGGTGGTGATATCAGCCCTTGTTCATATATGATATAGTAAAATAAAGAGTATCTCTAATCTATCATGTGATCATGAGAATACATATATACATAATGAAATAATACAAATATGAAAATGAAACTACAACTATGCTAACATGATATGAAAATGGTATATACAATGGATGCAAATGGCTACCTACCTCTACTTACCAATTGGTTGAATTCTAGGTGTAGTCAAATAACTAGGGAAACCATCCTAGCAATATCTCATAATACCTACCTCCGTGCTTCATCATAAACCAAAACAATGACAAGTCAAGCACACAAATAACATGAGTTAGAACATGTATCACATCATTGGAAATCATAAAGTATAGCTCATGGAGGTAGTAGGGAGGGATAAAATTATGACAAGTCACACTTCTAGGAAAGTGCTTAATCCATCTTAGAAAGGGATCGTGAAAAAGCAAACGCTCAAAAGAATGACTAAAAGATTCTGAAGGTTGGCTACCTTGGACGTCATCACATCCTAAGGTATGGGAAAGAACTAGTAATAAACTAAGGGATGATTGGAAATTTTATAAGGGAAAGATGAAAGACTGAGATAATAAACTTATTCTTAAGGTATTCATCCTACCCTTGAATTCTAAAAGAAGTCTTTGCCCCAGAGAAAACTCAAGACAAGGGACATGTTTACCAACTACACCTTTAGTGACATAGCGAGGTAAAGTAGTTGAAGGGAGTTGAAAAACCTTGTCACAATTACCCTGCTTTGAGCGAGCAATGTCCTTTCCTTTATCAAGATATGAGAACAACGATGGTTGATAATATTCTTCATAGAATAATTCCAAGTGATCAAAGGAATAGTCATCAAAATCATCAAGGTATGACCGAAAATCATCATGAGAGCATAGAACTAGGTCACCCTTGGAGATGTTTGTAACTATATCATTTCCTTGTTGCAAAATTTCAAAATTAGTAGTGACCTAATATGATATCTGTAAAGGAAACATTTGAAAATGATCCTCAATGTCGTAAATAGGATCCTCATCATAACCAATTACATCCCATTTACATTTCCCAACATGTATGAACTCCTCAATATTATTAACCATGTCATTTACTTCATCATAACATGAAGAGATTAAAGAATCCAAAGGATCCTATATCACTTTGTTTTCCAAATCACAAAATAAGGCATCATCAAAATCTTGGAAAGGGAAACAACTCACCATATGTACTTCTTCCTGTGTAGGATCTTTGAATATTTGGATAACTTCATCAAATGGAGGAGAAAGCATTAGTGCCTCGTCCTCATGAATTTCCCTTACATCTTCAACTTCATAATATGGAGGGTCTATCTCATCCAAGGGTTCCCTTTCTTGTTCACCTTCTGAATCATAGAATAAGGTATCATCAAAAACCTAAAAAGGAAAATTGACTAATCTCATCCTCTCATGTAATGTATCTCTAACTGAACTATACCACGGACATAGAGAAGTATCCTTTTATCTCCTTTCCACTTGCCTTCATGGGGTGTTTTCATATACCTAGAAACAAGACCAACAACAAATGAAAGATTAGGATGGGTATGAGTCAAGTATAAGAGGCTACCAACTAATTGACAGTAGAAGGTTGCATCAACTTCGGGAGAATTATAGGTGGCAGCAAGCTTGACTCCAGACTAGAAGGGAGAAGGGGCTAGTTTACAGTTGTCCATGTGAAAGCGTCGAAGAAGGTCACAAGCATACTTAGACTGGGAAAGAAAAATTCCTTCATTTGTTTGCAAAACATGCAGGCCAAGAAAATAGTGCAAAAAGCCTAAGTCTGTCATTTCAAATTTGTTCTTAAGGTTGGTTTTCACATGGTTTAAAATTTTTGAGTCACTACCAGTAAGGATAAGGTCATCAACATAAAGGAAAAGGATTATGAGATGGCTTCCTACTTTCTTGGTATAGACATTAGGATCGGAATGGCATCTAGAGAATCCAATGGAAATAAGAAATCTATCCATTTTGGCATACCAAGCTCGGGGAGCTTGCTTGAGACCATAAAGAGATTTCTTAAGGTGACAAACAAGGATAGAGTAATTTTGGACATAGCTAGGAGGTTGTTCCATGTAGATTTATTCTTGCAATTCTCTGAACAAGGCGGATGGAATTCATTTTGGCTACAGGGGAAAAGGTTTCATTATAATCAATTCCTTCAACCTGGGAAAATCCTTTATCACCTAACCAAGCCTTGTGTCTTTCAAAACTTCCATCCGATGCATACTTAGTTCTATAGAACCATTTACAACTGACAAGTTTTCTTCCTTTTGGAAGAGGTACAAGATCCCAACTATCATTTTCCATTAAAGAACGATACTCTTCATTCATTGTTGTATCCCAACCTAGATGACCTAAAGCTTCTGAAAATGTATTCGGATCATGCTTTTTTGAAACTTGAGCTAAAAGAGAAGAGGGTCACTGGAATTGTGAATGTGTTCAATGTTGAACTGAAGGATCACCAACAATATCACCAGTTGCTTCTCGTGTTGAACAGACCAATCTAGGAAGCAGTTGAGTTGGTGTTGGTTTAGGTTCAAAGGACTCATCTGGAGGAAGGTGAGCAGGTGGAGTTGGATTTTCATCCTCACTTTCATCATTTGAAGAAGAAACTAGAACATAAGAAGTCACAAACGTTGAAGATTTCTCGCAAGCCGAAAAAGGCACAACCGTTGAATTAGGTTCACAGGCCAAAGAAGGCATAAACATCGAATTAGGCTTGTAGGAAAGGATATTTTCATCAAATTTAACATCTCTTCTAATAATAATTTCATTAAAATGTGGTTGAATAAGTCTATAACCTTTGACATCTTCAGAATAACCAACAAATATACACTTCTCACTTTTAGGCTGCAATGCTTTCCTTTTCTTATCAGGAATGTGAGCCCATGCTATACTTCCAAATGCATGAAAGTGACTTACATCTGGTTTAATTTTAGTCCAAGCTTCTTCCAATGTTATATTTTTAAGAGCCTTTGTGGGAGTGTGATTTACTATGTAATTTTCACAGTTGATTGCTTCCGGCCAATACTTTAGACTTAATCCCTTATATTGGATCATACAATTAGCCATTTCTTTTAATGTGTGGTTCTTTCTCTCAGCAACACCATTTTGTTGTGGTGTATATGGAACAATATGTTTCATTTGGATTCCCTATGTAGTGCAATAACTTGTAAAATTATTGTTCACATATTCACCTCCATTATCTGATCTTAACCTTTGAATTTGATGTTCAAATTGCTTTTATACAAGGGACTTGTAGGCCAAAAACTTGTCAAAAACTTCACTCTTAAGTTTTAATAAGTAAACCCAAGTACATTTGGAAAAGTCATCAATGAAATTTAATAAATACATGCACCCATAAAAATAAGGAAAAGAAAGTGGACCACACAAATCACTGTGTACAAGCTGCAAAGGGCCCGAGGCGTGCCAAGAGGCATGTTTGTCAAAATTGTCCTAGTGATGTTTTCCAAGAACACAACCTACACAAACACCATCTCTGCATGAAACAAGAGTAAGACCAATAACCATATGTTGATTACATATTTGTTGCAATGATCAATAGTTTAGATGACCAAACTGCTCATGCCAAAGTTTGCTCAAGTCATCGCTATGAGAAACAAAAACTGATGAAAGAGATGATGACCCAAAGTTGTCAAACTTGTACAACCTGGTAATATCATCAACAATTCCAGTTGCAAGAACATGCTTAGGATATTTTAGATCCTTGATTACAACTTGGTGAGGTGAAAACTCTATGATTTTACCTTCACCTAAATGAGTGATTTGATATACTATTAGAAGGTTACAATAAATACTTGGAATACATAATACATCATCGAAATGACTTTTTTTTACTTGAATTTTTCCATATCCTTCAACACTAAGAGATCTATCATCACCAACAAATATTTTCTTGGTGTTACATTCATTTAGAGAAGAAAATATGTCTCTATCCTTAGCCATATGATAAGATGCTCCATAATCAATAAGCCATTCATTAGAAGAAGAAGTAGAATTTGTAGTGAAGGAGAAACCAAAAGCAGAAAGTGCTTGTCCATGAGAAGAAGAAGTAGAATCAATATTGATGTTGTGCTTCTTCATCGTTGCTTCTAAAGCTGCCATTTTATTGAAACATTCGGACTCATCATGGCCATCTTTATCACAAAAGTTGCAATGTCTGTCAGTTTTCTTACTTTTATATTTTGCTCCTTTGTCACCATTAGGAGTGAAAGTTGTCTGAGTGGGTTTGGGACCCTTATATTTCTTATTGTTGTGGAAAGGATGTTTCTTCTTTGGATTCTTGGGTTTATCTTTATGATGGACGACTAAGGCTTTGTTAGGGGTACCTGCAGTGTTGATCACTCCAAGTTGTACAAGATTATCTTTCTCTATAATCAAAGCATCACAAAAGTTCTCAAGATTGGGTTTTTTATAAGCTTTCCCTAGATCCTCTTGCATGGAATAAAAGGTAGATACAAACACAGAATATGCACTACCAAGCTTATAAATAATAAGATAGATGCAATGATCTTCTTCTATCTTTATCTTACATTTTTAAGATAAAGTTTTGAGTGTTCTAAACTTAGATAGATAGGCTTCAATGCAATACAAATCATTTGGACTTAAAGTTAGTACTTGATTTTCTAATTGTTGTGCTCAAATAATATTGTGTTTACCAAAAACAGATTCAATCTTGTCCCAAGCTTCTTTGGGTTGATCAATTGATTGAAGGTGGAACCTTAAATCAGGAGAGATGGAAATTTTGATTAATCCACGTGCTTCGTCATTCCTATTATCCCATTTTAATTTCTTATTAGAATCAATGGGTGTTGTTTCCTTTCCCAAGGTAATCTGGTACAAGCCTTTACTTCTTAATAAATCCTCCATATGGGATTTCCATTGGAAGTAGTTGGTGTTGGTAAGAAAGAGATTACTTGTATAATCCATATTAAATATGCCAATAATATGGATTTAAAAAATTAAACTGATAATTTGGATGGAAAGATCTAAAAAAATTGTGCGGTTTAAAAAAAAACGGCACTGAAAAGGGACTTCGGATGCGAGAGTATGCCCTTTTTAAAAAAATGCATAAATGGTAATTAAATGACCACGTGGTAGTGTAAGTTGCATTATGAAGTGACCCACTTTTATAAAGATAAGTGGGGATCACTTTTACAATGAAGTTACTCTATAAAAGAAAAGTTGCATGCAAAATAAATAACTCTAAAATAAAATATTAAAGCTACTTATAGTGATTCACTTTTATACTTGAAGTGAAATACACTTTACAATTTTAGCATGGAAATTTTCAAAAAAAAGTAACAAAAGAGAGACTTGAACTCAAGACCTCTTATTTAATAAGGAAACTTTTAACCAAATGGGCTAGCAAAACATATTGTATTGTTTTGCAAGAGGATTGGAGGTGTTGTTGTTGTTGAAGACGGCCTTGGAGAGCAAGCTCAAAAAAAGATATTTTCACACAAGAAAAAAATTTATCTTCTTGATGATAACAAGGGTTAGATCTCGGTTAGCTTACTCGGAAGATGCACCTTTTCGTATTTGTTTCTAATTTTTTGAGATCACAAAGGGCGTGGGGAAAAGAAAATACACAAATATAAAAAAGTAGCAACCTGGAAACAAATAATATAAAACCAAAATAATACTTTGCAAAAATTTAAAGAATGTGTATTTAGACTTTATACCTCTGGATTTGACTGTAATGGTCTTATCTTGGGCAAACAGAAACATTTTTGAGTGAAACAAAAAGTGTTCCTAGCTTTAAAAAGTTCTCCAGACGCAATGGAACAGTCTTCTCAGCCCATAAATGTATGAAAATGACATAAAATTGAGATGAGGAAACTCGGCTTCATGATCTCGATCTACATCAGGAGCGAGTCTTCAAACAGGCTCTGATACCATGTTCAACAACACAGGTATTCCAACAGAGTAAAAACACCTTCAATAACCACTCACATAACTAGATCAAAGATCAACACACCGATGTTTTTACCTAGTAAAATCCCTACGGGGAAACATCCATGGCCCCATCTAACGTGGACACTTGGAGCAGTTTATTAATGCAAAAGAAAAATATTACAAAGAGATTTTACAAGAGAGTTTCTCAAAATCTATCATCGACAAATGACCCTCCATGCTCTTTAAATAGACATCATGGACCAATCGGGTGGTAATCCACAGATCAATGGTCGTTAAGATTGAGGATAATATGAACCATCGGAACACTCTATGTCGGGAACATATTGTGACCGTCGAATTTCCTAACTACAAATGCATACTAATGCATACTAAAGAAACAAACTATGAAACACACTTTTACCTAACGACACATTATACCAATTAGATCGTAACTAACTCCTAAGTGTCTAAATATCCTAACAGGAGGAAAATGATTTGGGATGGCTTCATTAGAGGGAGGAGCACACATTAATACTTCATTATCATGTTTAATATCTTCAGTCTCTCACTCTTCAACCAGGTCCTCATTATCTTTGCTAGAAGCAGAAGTAAATTCTTGTTCTTCTCCATGGGATTGGTAATCTTCATCAAGATCCTTCTCCTCAACCTATTGTTGATAGATGTCTTGTTCCCTTATTTCCTGTAATTTACTAACAAAGGTATCAAGGGAAACTAATCTTTCTAGGCTAAGAGTATTTGGGGTATTTTTGGGGTCATGAACTTCGATTTCTGGAGTAAAGAGGTGTTCTCCCTTGAATAAGTAGAAATTTTCCTCAATCTGTATATCCATGTGATCATCTTCTTGGATTGTTATTGGCCCTTTTTACTGAGGAGAAACCCTAAATGCACTAAGAGTGCATTGGTGTAGAGGTAAGTGAGGTACCTTTCATCAAGACAATGGCTTCTAGGAATTTGTTGTAGAAAATTCCCAAACCTAGTATGGAGTTCATTGACAGTCTCGTTCTTACTTTGTTTCATGTACTCGAGTATTTTTATTAGCATGTGGATATATTCTAATTTAATACCCCATTTCTAGAGAAAGGTTTTTTCTAACTAGTACATAGATGTGAGCTAGCATTAGGGAGATCATCATACCATTTCCTAGCATTGCCATGAAGAGTGGTAGAGAAAATATTCATTGCCAAACATTAAACATCATCATTGATAGGGTGGAGTTGAAAGTAATTCAGAAACTTATCCATGTCATCTTCTTCCCTAACCCCATCATTACCAGTGAATCTAGGGAGCCAATTTTCATACCTTAGAGGCATTTGTCAAGGGTAACCACGAATTTCACTCATATCTAAGGGTTTAAAATTACCTGGGTCCCATTGAAAAGCCATGGTTGGCTTGGTCATTAGTGGAGTCGCCAAATAATCCTTTTAGGGTTCATCAAAGGGAAACGTGAGAATCACCCTCAGTGGAGTCGCAAGGTAAGATTTGTGAATTAAAGTCTTTAGATAAAGGCTTATCGAAAAAATTTTGTTCAAGGAAAATTGACTTAATGTTCCTTGGTAGCGGCGCCAAAAATGTTATCGCACAATATGTACTTGCCCAAAGCTTGAGGAAAGTGAGGAAAGATTGGTGTAACAAGTTGGTGACCTATCACTGTCACCTTAATAGGAAATCCATTCATGTTTAGGAGTATGTTAAGATTACCCCAAGGGAGACGTCCCTAGTGACCTAAAGGGATGATGAAACTAAGACAAGGTTGTAAGAATAACCCCCTCTCACTGGTCACTCAAGTCAAAAGTTTTGTTATGTCTTTAAGAGATGGAGCAAAAGTAAAGATGAAGTGTACATGCCTAGAACAAGACAACAAAGCAAAAATATGGCATCTTTCAAGTACAAAATGATGTTAGTGCTTCATAATACCGTAAACCTTTGAAATATAAGCTAGTTGATATAAAATTACAGCGATATGAAAGTTTACAATAACAATAAGTATTATATAAGAACTGCAATAAATATGTCTTAGAATTGCTTTAAAATACAATGAAAAAGTACCTTTAACTAGGAAAAATGATAATCAATTGTCACAAGCATTTTCTTCAATGTTTGGCTAACATTAAAGGTCATTTTTGTAGAGAATTTGTTGTAGTTAGATGGCTATAGTAATATTTTGTAACAACAACAAGTATTAGTTCTTAGAATTTCAAGAAAGTGGCATGGAAACTTAGCATTTATCAAGTATATTGTTTAGCAATTGTCACAGACAATTTCTGAGTGAGTTAGATATGAGTTATGTAGGTGTATGCAGAAAATTGGTATCGATTAGTATGGTTGTAGTAGTGATTTGCAACAACAAAAAGTTAACTAGTGAATTAGTCTAGTTTAGAGTTTATAGAAGTTATCAAGAGCTTCAAGGAAGATATTTTGAGTGTTTGTTTGATCAATCATTCACCAAAGCAGGTGGACAAGTGCCTCTTTGGGATTATGGAGTCGACAACAACAACAAAAAAACTTGGAGAAAATAACAATGATAACGCTTCCCAAAGTAAAACGAGGTGGATGCAAGAGGTGTTGGCACTTCAAGGCCTCAAACATCCAAATCTTGAAGACAAATTCACTAGAGAGTAAGCACTTTTAGGCCCTAGTAAACCTTTCTTCCTTAGAATATTGAAAATATATTATGCAATAAGAAAATATAATGTAGCTACTAGAGTGCTAGCACTTTATGGCTCTAGTATTCATTTCTAAACAAGATGTACATGAGAAATTTAAACAAGTAGAAGAGCTAAAGAGAGAAAGAAACACCTTGTTGTTTCTCTCCTAGGGTTTAAGCAAGAAATTTCATAATCTTTAACATGAAATAAGTAAAGTTTACCACAAGAATTTATTACATGAACAAAATTGCAGATTTTTTTCTTACTTCACCTAGAATAATCAAGTCAAACCGTAGTTGAAGATATTACACCCTAAAAAATAGCCAAGATACACCATAGAAAGCCTCTGCAAGAAATTGTGCACTAGTTATTTCAGCCAATATCCCTTAAAGAGGGAGAACATTTCAGTCCACACTTGTTGTGTGATGAGTTATGAAGAAAAAATGAGAGTACTTTATCTCTATTTATACAAAACTAGTGACCTTTAATTAATTTTAGGTCAAATAAAGGCCGACCTAGCCAATATGAAAATAAAATCAAATTTGGCTTAAATAAAATTACTTAGCATATGAAAACATCTCCAAGGGTGATGTCATCCTCTTCTAGGGTGACGTTGAGCCCCTAAGGTGGAACATTGGGCTCAAGATGTAGAATGCTTGGCCTCCAAAGGCCCTAGATTATGCCCACACATGCCACCTAGCTCACAAATGCCTCCAAAATGTAAACCCTAGCTCTGGATGACATCCAGGGTGATGATGGTGATGTCCTGGGATTTGAAAGGCCAACGTCCAGGTGGAAGAGAAAGATACCCCTTGGTCTAGGTCTGCAAGGGTGCCTCCAAGGTGACTTCCTTCTTTCTTCCTAGTGAAAATATTTTATGTCTTCTTGCCCATGGATGGGGTTACAACATCCATTTGTGGGATTTAAGCCCCATGAAGGTCCAAGCTAATCATTCCCCCATGTGTACCTGCCCATTGGGCAAGGTCGTGCAACAACAAAAAGTATTCCCTCTAGGAGTTCATAAGTCACAGGGACCATAACATGTAAATCACATCCAATAATTAAATTACTCAAACATGTGCGTCAAACCCCCCTTTACCCATAAAATGCTCAAAGATGTTATGCAATTTAACAAGTCATGTTTAGAGAAGGTTGCAAGGTGTCCTATTGGGATAATCCTCCTTAAGTTTGGGGTGTTTCCTAGGTGAGAGCCAATCCAGGTCATGAAAATGTATGAGGTAGTGTGGGGTAACTGTTTGGACATGGGTTGTAGTGATAAAAGGGAAATGTATGTCTTACCTATGGGTGCCTTTGTAGAGGGAGAGTTGCACCTTTTCATAGATTCCATTGTTCCTAGCCCATTTACTTCCTTTTACTCTTATCTTTATTATCTTTTGATCTTTTGATTTTGTGATTCAAGGGAATATTTGAGGGACATTGTCCTGGCTTGGTGACCATAGGTGACAATGTTATCCAAAAACATTTCATGAAGATGATAAGGATAGATCGTGATGAGACCCCATTTCTCTTGCTATACCACCAAGATCCAATACCCTGGTTTGGTGACCAGATAGGTGGTAGTGTCATACCGCTACATTCCCATGGTCATAATCAGTCGGCTCATGATGAGACCCCCTATTCATCAACTAGTACCTTGAGTGTTTATTTATCTTATAGGTTCCCCTTTCTTACCGAGAATATCTTTACTTGTTTCTTGTGAATCCTTGGGTGAATCATATCAAAGGTTCCAATATTGGATTTTAACTCTTGCCAGCTACTTTTACCCTCTGGTCCTTCAGCCCCTTCTTCCCACAAGGAAAGGTACAACCTTTCCTAGTGTGGCCAATCCCAATTCCTGAACAAAGGTAAGGGGAGATGAGAGGAATAAATATGGAAGGTGGTAATTATGGAGAGAATGGATGATGACCTTTCAAAGACCCACCCAGTGGCAACCCACCCTAAAGGGAGAACAACTTACTAGGGCACCATGTCACCATTCTAGGTATAAACAAGTCAAAGAGAATAATTTCCAAGAAAATGTTATGAAATGAAGGAGAATTCAACGCAACATATTCAATTTATTTCAAGAATCAGAGTGACACATACCATGATACCCAAACTCATTACCTAACGTAGAAAGACTTACTGCTACTTCAGGAACAAGTGGTTGAGATGGATGTTGTTGTTGTTGATAAATGGATTTCATTGAATAAAAGAGAGGCCCTCTGAGGCCATGCTCAAGTTTTCTGGATCTCGATACTCCATGTCTTGGACCTATGGGCCTCGATATGTGATATCCTTAGTTATCCCTAGGGTACGGGATAACAAAACCTACATATGACATCCTTACAAAAGACATAAATCAGCTTTACAAAACCATTACGCGTGAAGAACATTATATCAACCCAATTGTAGATGGAATTATCATTTGGAGGAGTATTAGTTCTTGTGCTTCATACTCTGACATAGGACTAGAAAACTGGTAGCAATGACTACATGAATTATATACTCAAAGATGTGCCAAAATGACATCCGCACTGAGATGGATTGGTATAGACGTAAGATAACCTCCTACTTTTTATGTCTTGCGGGACTTAGAATAATTTCTAATGGAGTTTGAATTAGAGTTTATGGAAAATCATATATTACCATCATTATATATTGCTTTAAAATCTACACATACAATATGGTGGGGTACACACAAGGAAAAGATCAACAACTAGTTTCAATGCAAAAGATTATTGTGCATCAGATTTGACGCAGAGCAGGAGAACAAATTTCTGGACAAATATGATGGGATTGGCCAACCCAGAGAACACATAGATAGTTGTATGATTCAATGGAAATTAGTACCACCAGAAGAATTGCCACACAATTTTATTCACACTTTAGAAGGCATTCCTAAGAAATGGTACATAGAACAGGAACAACACAGAGAAACTGCCAATTGGGAAGAAATGCGGCAGGAATTTGTTCGTTACATTTTAATTTGAGCATGAAAGTCCATAGATAGATACAATATTGAAAGTGGTAAGAGACAGGATATTTGAAGAACCATATTTTGAAATAGTCCCATTATATCAATAGAAACAAATTATCAGACAACTATTATACTGCTATCATGTTGCAGAAGAAGAAGACCCAACAGAAGATAACTTGCGCGATATCAATATCCCAAAAGTTGAAGGAGAAAGAGAAGTAGATGGTCCCAAGCTAGAATTAGAATATTATGCAACCCCATTAAAGATCAAGAAGTTCAACATTGGAACAATAGAAAATCCGAAGATTGCAAATCTTGGAGATTATTGGGATAATCAGACAGTAGAAAGGATCATAGAGTTATTGTGTGAATACAGTAATTTATTCCCAGCAACATTTTCAAAGATGAAGGTATTAGCAAGAGAAATGGGAGAGATGAATATCCCTTTGAAGCCGGAAGCTATACCTATCAGATAGATACCTTACAGGTTGAATCCAATATACAAGGAGAAAATGAAGGTAGAAATCAACAAGTTGATAGAAGCTAGTGTCATAGAACCTATGGAAGAATCAGAATGGATTAGTCTTATGGTGGCACAGAAAAATAAGAAAGGGAGAATCAGGATCTGTTTTGACTTGAGAAAAGTGATCGATGCTTTCATGCATGATCATTTTCCCACCCCATTTATAGGTGAAATTTTGGATAATGTTGGAGGTCAAGAAGTTGATTCATTCACAGATGTATTTACAAGGTATAATCAGATTAGGATTGTTCCAGAAGATAGACATAAGACTACATTTTCCATAGAATCAGGATCATTTCAATATAAAGTTATTCCATTTTGATTGAATAATGCACCTGCAATTTTCTCAAGGGTAGTAGTAGCGTCTTTTAAGGATTTCATTCATAAGTTTTTGGAGGTTTACTTGGATGATTGGACAATGTTTAGTTTCTTAAAGGACCATGTTGCAGTACTAAGACTGATGTTGGACAGATGTAGACAATGTCAGATCTCACTGAATATTAAGAAGTGCATTTTCATCGCACCCTTTGGTATTTTTTTAGGACATATGGTGTGTAAACATGGTCTGCTAGTTGATCCTGCTAAAATTATTGTCATAGTTAACTTACCACCATTGAAGTCATTCTCCCAGATCAAGAGTACACTTGGCCATACAAGATATTACAGGAATTTCATAAGGGGATATCCACAAATTATTGCACCAATGGAGAAATTACTGAAGAAGTACATCAAGTACCAGTGGAATGAAGAGTTCCAGAAGAGTTTGTATATTTTGAAGGAAAATATGGTCACAACGCCAATTATGGTGAAATATGAAATTCCTTTGTCCAATCTAGAAACACTATGCAAGGGAATATTGTCATAATTGTGATGTTTGTCAATGAGCTGGGAAGCCATTTAGGAGGGATGAGATGCCATTAAGACCTCGAGTTACTTTGAAATAATTTGATAAGTGGGAAGTATATTTTGTAGGTCCAATTAATCAACCAACAAGAAGATCAAGGGCCAGATAGATTATTACAGTGACAAAATATTTAACCAAATGGAATGAGGCAACACCAATAAAGGATTTTAGTGCAGAGAATGAAACACACTTTTTATTTGAAAATGTAGTGACAAGTTTTGGATGTCCAAGAATATTTATGAGCGATCAAGGGACTCACTTCATCAATAATAAATTTGAGGCAATGCTTGAATAATTTCAAATATATCACCAGAATATTACTCCTTATCACCTTCAAGCAAATGGAACAGTGCAATATTTCAACACGATTTGGGAGAATTCCTTGACCAATATTTGTAATGTGAATATAGATGATTAGGATTTGAACGTACAAACAGTACTTTAGACATATAGGACCACATGTAAGAAGATAATAGTGCAAAAACCCTTTATATTGGTGTATGTACAACAAGAAGTAGTTCCTTTAGATTATTTAATACCAAGTTTTTCCATTGCAATTGTTGGTCCTAAAGTATGCACCTAACTGCTAAAGGGCATATCTAGGCCACCTCAAGTTATGAATGGTTTTTTTTTTTATTTTTTTGGTCGGTTAGAGGGTTGGTTTTACCAAGACAAGAACATGATGGGGTTGGAAAAATGATATGGATGAGGGTCCTCCTTGGCTGGTGGCACACAAATGATAGAGAAGTTAAATAATAGAGGTAAAAACAAAGGGAAACAACAAACCACTCAATGAATAATCTGTTGCAAGAAGTTTAATACTTAAAATATCATTTCAAGACATCAAACATGTATAAAAAATGAAATTACTCCCGCAAGTTTAAAATAAAAATAAATCTTCACCAAACCATTTGTTGTTTAATAGGTTGCATATTAGTAAAGACAAGTTATACAATAGTTGAAGGAAATGAAATATACTTTGCACAAATCAAAAACAACATTTAAGATAAGATAAAACACATGTAGATTTTGACAAAAACATTGTCATTAAGAGTATATTCACCAGGTAGAGACCTTTAATACATGCATAGAACAGGTTCAACTAGTTGATGTATTGATCTTCTCCTCCCAAAAACTAAACCCAAACCATTTTTTGTTTAATAGGTTGCATATTAGTAAAGACAAGTTATACAATAGTTGAAGGAAATGAAATGTACTTCGCACAAATAAAAAACAACATTTAAGATAAGATAAAACACATGTAGATTTCGACAAAAACATTGTCATCAAGAGTATATTCAGCAAGTAGAGAGCTTTAATACATGCATAGAACAGGTTCAACCAGTTGATTTATTGATCTTATCCTCCCAAAAACTAAACCCCCCAAACATACAAAAATTGTAGATTTATCAGAGTTGTAGAGGCTCTCGTCCATCTGGGAATGAGACTTAACTCTACACTACCAATTGTAAAACAACTTATTAACTTAACTAGAAACTACTGGAGTATACTAATGTATACTTCACACTTGAATTAATAATAAAGAGTGGTTCTTATCACACATAAAATACCACTTATTATTCCTTAAATTAAGAGAGTCTTAAACTAAACAATTAAAAACTGCTACCAGGAATGAAACTGGATTGATGCATGCGCTGGAATGAAATGCGATTTGATAGAAAATGTCTAGGAGTGACAGAACTGAGTTCTGTATTGAGCACTGGCATGCATGCACATTTTTTGAGGCCACTGGAGATAACTAGATATGTTGGTAGTTTTTTCCCCCACTTATCTCCTGGAGGAAAGAAGCAAGTCATCTGGAATTTTTTTGGAGTCGTTGATATTATCTATGCAGTCTGGACGTGTAGTTTCTCCATTCCTGGTTTGGTGCCCCTTTTTAGAAATTTAAAAATGTGAAATAAATGTGGGTGAGACACTTCAAAAATCTGTCGTTTGGGGGCTTCAGAGCGCAGAGTATACATATCCTCTGAAGGACAAAACTCTCAAAGTCATTAACCAACACTAATCACTTATTAACCCAATATTACCTTTAACCTTCATCATTTCGGGACTTCGAGACTCCGACTTTTTGGGGTTTGGGAGTTTTTCATTTTTTGTGCTTGGAAAATCCCCAGAGGACAATCTATCAGAGTGACGTGGTGGTGTGATGTCATATCGTTGATGTGTCATGGAAAGAAGGGTGACAATTTTCACTTGAAATAGTACAAATGATAGACCCGAATGTTCTTGAAATGAGTGTCACATGTCTCAATAGATGAGTGCCACGTGAAACTCTCGGATTAGACCCTAGAAGTGATATAAACATGTAATTGTAGAGGTTTTCAAGGGTGGTTTGGATCCTAACCGCTCTAACTTCTGCTATCAACCATCAATCACCACGTACTTCACAAACTATACCATGGTTTTGATTTCTTGACCACTCTAGGATATTAACGTTTGAGCACCTTTTTTTTTCTGCAATGAAGTGTGGTCATAGATCAATTTTGAAATCTAAGATCTAGGTGACCCTACTACTTTAGTGCCCCTGCTAAAGTTTAATCCATTTTCCAATTTTAGAATTCTTCTAACCATACTTAGAGATGGTGCCAATTTTGGTGTTCGGGTGCTTTTGAATGAAAAGCATGAATATATCCTGGAGAACGATCTCTTGGAGTGACATGGTAGCATGTTGTCACATTAAATGATGTGTAATAAAAAGAGAGTGACATGTGTCACCTAAAAATAGCATGGATGGCACAATCAAAGGGCATGAGATGAGTGCCATGTGTCCTAACTGATGAGTGCCACGTGTCGATGACCAATGGATGCCACGTGTATTTGGCTCTTTGGCATTCATGATTTCTTAAATGAAAAGTCTAGATACCTCTCGGAGGGCTAAACTCGTGAAGTTATTAGCCAGTGCTTATCACTAATTAACCTGGGATTAAGTTGTGTTTAAAATTTAAATATTCCAGGACTTCAGGGGCTTTGGTGCTTCAGGGCTTCATAGGTATGTGTTTCTTGTGAATTGAAAACCCCCAGAATGATAATATCTCAGATATGACGTGTCCACATGATGTCACTATGTCGATGTGTCATGAAAAGAGAGTGACATGTGGCACCTGGAAATGCATGGATGACACAACTAAATGAACTGAAATGAGTGCCACACGTTTGCACCAATGGATGCCATGTGTCTCCAACTTTTTGATACTTCATCTATTTGGTGGCTTCTTGAATGTAGAGTATGAATAAATATCGAATGACTGAACTCTCAGAGTGACGTTTCATTTCGAGGCTCTAGTACTTCAGCTCTTCATAATTCAGCATATTCAAAACAATGACAAGTTAGGGCGCCCGAACATCGAAGTCGCGTAGTCATTCCTGTTAAACTCTACATGATTTTGAGGATCCTAATGCACGAGATTCATTGATCTGCATGGGTTGTTGGATCTCCACCATTGAAAAGCTAACCTGTCTATTTGGCTTAAAATCTAATCCCGAAATGGATTGCTCTTAATTGATGCATTTTTCCTTTTGGATATTTCTTGTGAAAACAAAATACTTGGTCGACTTGCTGCATGCTCAATCAATGGAAAACATGATGTCAATTATTTCGAAATCAAACCACAATGATAAAAAATAAAGAAAGATAATGATAAAAAATAAGTCATTTAGTAATGGGAAACCAACTCAACCAACCATAAGAGGAATGATTTTTAAGAAAGTATAGAGAAATGAGAGAGGAGGGGAAGGGGTGTATAATTAGGTCTCAACATTGGCTCCAATTGGGGACAACAACCCCCTGTGGGGTACTGAGAACAACATATCAGTACCTCTGAATTAAATGACTTGCTCCCACCTTCCTTCTTACCTCTATTTTCATCTTCTAGCCATGTATATTTTCTACTGTCTCTTAGCCATGCATATCATTGAACTTAAAACTACAACTACACCCCAATGCCTTTGTTTGGATGCAGAGTCTCTATTCACAAGAAAACTAAATAATCAAAAATGAAAAAGGAAAACATCTATGGTACAAGAGGGACCTTCCCTCAGTCTTTCAAGAAAAATAGTGTTTCAGGAAGCGCCCATTTACTAGGCTTCCAAAAATTTCAATATCATCTAGATTGTGTAAAACAAATGTATTATTTTCCATAGCCTCAACCACCTTAAAAGTACCAAACCAGAGGTTATCAAACTTACCATGCTTAGAATTTTCTTCCCTCTTGGCATCCCACCTCGAGACTAGGTCACCTTCTTGAAAGATCCCTTTCTTGGTTTTCTTGTCAAAAGATGATTTGATCTTGCTCTGGTATGCCTCAGTTATTTGATTCCATGCTTCTCTATTTTGCTAAACCTTTATAATTTGAAATATTCTCCTCTTGGTGTCATTTGGATCCTCCGTTTCTTCCTATAGGAATTCCATAACTGGTAGACCGAGTTGAGTAGGGAAGACAACATCTATCCCATAGAATAGATGAAATGGTGAGGTCCCCAATGGTCTCTTGGTGTTGATCCTATCATCCCACAAGGTATACTTAAGTTTAGAGTCCCATGATTTCTTGTTTTCAGTCAACAATTTCTTGATGATCTTGATGAGAGTCTTGTTGGATGAATCAGCAAGTCCATTCCCATTAGGATAATATGGAATGGAATGTGTCAAGGAAATGTTATGGTTTTCGTAGAAGTCAATCATGGTTTTGGAATTGAATGCTTGGGCTTTTTTTGTTATAATCTTTCTAGGGAAGCCAAATTTGGAAAAGATATTGGTTTCCAAAAAATTCATAATCCCCTTGTCAATAGCATTCCTAGTGGGAAAAACCTCGATCCATTTGGTAAAGTAGTCATTGGCAGTGAGAATCCACTTGTGCTTCCTGCTAGAGGGTGGATTTATCTCACCTATGAAAATGAGAGTAATTTCTTCTTGCCTGCAAAATTTTGACATTTATTACATGCCCTTACTACAACAAATACATCTAAGAAAAGGGTGGGCCAGTAGTACTATTCCCTTAGGATATTGAGGGTTGTAGCTTTCTAATGTCAATGTCGCCCACAAAATCCCATGTGCATATATGTTTTGACTTGTTTAGATTCATTTTCATCAAGAAATTTTAATAGGATGCCAACAGGGTCCCTCCAATACAGGTTCTGATTTAAAATGCATAATTTGGTAGATTTTAATTTGAGAGACCTGGCCCTCATCTTTTTCAAATCTTGTGGACATTCTAGGTGTTGTAGAAAGTAAATAACATTTATGTACCAAGGTGAATAAGAGTATTGTTCATATACCTGCATGTTGTCTCATCCAGACTGTATCATGGGTGCATCGAATTGGGTGAAGGTCTGATGCAATTCCAATACCTTACAATTTGATTCTGATAGTAACTTGGAAAGTCTCTGTCCCTTTATCATATTGTTGGGATTTATGTGCAATTCATACTATAGCAATTTGAAAATCCATTTCCCTCTCTTCCCTTCATGGTCTTGCTAGACCAGAATCTCTTTAACACTGCTGCTAGGAACATAGGCTGTTATGTTAGACTATAACACATACACCCTGAAGAATTTCAACACTTTGACCAATGCCTAAGCCTTCTTTTCTAATATTTTACTTCAACTCAACATCTCGGAGGGATTTTCTGAAAAAGGATATGGGTTTTTCATGCCCTTCTTCATTTGTTTGCAGTAGCACAACAACAATGGTTTGCTTAGAAGCAAAAGAAACAATAAAGAATTCTTTGGCATAGTGAGGGTTGACTAATACATGGGCTTCAACCAAAGATTGTTTGATCCTTTGGAATTATTATTTTTCCTCCTATGACCACTTTATGACAGCATCTTTCTTTAGTATGTTGGTGATAGGCCTTATGATTTCAACAAAGTTTGGCACAAAGAACCTTAAAATTTTTATTCTGCCTATAAAAGACTGAATCGACTTCTTGTTTCTGGGGATTGCAATTTATTGAATGGCCTCCACTCTCTTAGGGTCTATTTTTATACCTCCTGATGATATGATGTGACCTATTAGTTTATATTTTGGCATAGCAAAGTAGGACTTCCTAGGATTCAAAGAGATCCCATACCTTCTGCATTTTCGAAAAATCTTCTCAAGGTGTTGTAAATGTTCATCTGATTTGGATAAAATGGTGATGTCATACAAATATATAGCCATAAATTTATCTTTCTCCCCCACGAAGGATATATCCATGGCCCTATGAAAGGTGTCCCCTATGTTCATAATCCCAAATGACATTTTGTCGTACACAAATGTCCCACAAGGGGTGGTGAATGTTGTTTTTTCTTTGTCTTCTTCACATACTACTATCTGGTTAGAACCAGAGTACCCATCCAATAAGGAAATCCTGTGAGCACCTACTACCCTTTGCAAAATATGGTCCATATTGGGTAGCGGGTAGTTGTCCTTTAGAGAACACTTGTTGATATTTCAGAAATAAACACACAAGCGTATTTTCCCATTATTTTTCCTCATGGGTACCAAGTTGACCACCCAATTTGATTACCTCAAAGGAACAATAATTCTGGAATCAAATATTCATTTAAGCTCTTTTTCAATTATGGACATCAGCATGGGATTAAATTGCCTAATCTTCTGCCTTAATGGCTTATAACCAGCCTTCATATGGATCTTGAGTTAGATGATGCCAGTGTCAAATGTCTTCAAATCTTCATACGTCCATGCAAAAATATCATCAAAATTTTTCATGAGGCTCACATACCTATGTTTTCATTCTGGAGTAGTGCCTTGGACTGATTGATTATTTTGGGATTTTCACCAATCCCAATGTTGTAGTCCATCACTTCTTCTTATTGATTTTTTATGGAAGCTCCTCTGGAGACATCATGTCTGTCAAATAACCTTTCCAATGGCACCAAAACCCTAGGGATGTGTTTTTTTTTAAATTCCACAATGTTGTGGCTAGCCACTTTGTTCAACATATGATATGTTTGTTGATTCTTTGATTCATCATCTTCACCCTCTTGAACTATTGAGATACTAGATAATTCTTTAATGGTTTGTAGAAATATTTGTAGCTTAAAGTCTTCACTAAAGACTTTCCAGTGCTTTATGTGGTCTAGTATGACTGTCTTATGTCTGAATTCCACCTGGTACTTGATATTTGGACCAATGGAAGGTCTGAAGGTACTGGCATCTAATGCCAAAGAATCTACCTTCTAATTTACCTCTCTGGGAATAAAGGAGATGTTAAATGCTAGAAAGAATTTGTCGACCAGGTCCCACACCTCATTCATGTATTTCTTGAGCCTCTATTGCTTAGCTTGATATATTTTTCTTACTTGATTGATAATTAACTCAGAATCACCAAAAACTGCCAAACTGTCAAAGACCATGTCTTTGGCAACCCTCAATCCAAGCACTAGAGATTCATACTCATATATATTGTTAGTAGTATATAATTACATCTTAGAAGAGAGAATAATAACGTCCCGTGAAGGGGAAATGAGGACTATACCATCCCAAAAACCTTCTTTTGATGAAGATCCATCGAAATACATCTTCCACACCTTGTTTGGTTGATCTGTCAAAGGCTGATTTTTGCATTTGCTGACTATAATTTCTAGTTCCTCATTATTTATATGAAAAAAATATGAGTCAGTCTCATCCTCAACAACATAAATTGGGTGATTGATTGGATTCTGATGGTCACTGATGATGTATTCCAACCTGACCTTTCTATATAGCCTCCTATGCTTTGCTTCAAAAAATAGGGATGGTGGCATATGTGAGGTCCATTTGTAATGATCCTCCAACCTTCTTGGCCCACATCCTGGACAAAAGCATACCAAACTTGGGGGGAATGTCAGCCACAATGATTTACATCACTACACTCTTCATGGGTAACTGTGCCAAAGAAACCACTAGATCTTTTATTAATCCCAAACATTTGACTTTTTTGGAGTCAAAGGATTAAAGGTACTGGTAGAGCTTGGTGATCTCTAGACTTAGTTCCTCCATTACAACCTTAGGCATGACATTGTGTGAGGCACCTAAGTCCATGAGGCAATTATGCAGGATCTTGTCATGGAAATTTAAACATATGTAGAAAGGTGGAGAAGCATCAGATCCATCCTCAATGTGTGGGCCCACAGTAATGGTTGGGTTTTCATCCTGCAGACTAATTACAATAGAAGTTACAAAAAAAGTAGGTGGTTGCAGAACCTTCATAATGGATTTTTTGATAGGCTCATTTTTCAACAGTTCTGAAAGAGGTACAAGGATCTTGATCTTTCTAAACTCATGCTCTAGGATAAAAGATTCTTGTGGCCTATCAACTTCCTTTACTTCAGTAACAATAGGTTTAAATGGAGGAGGCTGGTGAGCTTTAGCCAATGCACCCTTGCTTGGATTTGGCTTGGGAGGAACTTCTTTTTTTCTGTTCTAATCAACGGTGGTGGATTTAGGAGTGCATGTTATAGGCCTCAAGTCATATTTATTTTGGGTATGGCCTTGAATAACTCGGACCTCTTCCCCTATCTCAATATCAAATTGATTTGATAGTTGTGCTACCTCATAATCTTGTTGCGTTAAGTGGCTAGTGTAAAAATATGTTTCATTGAAAAGTACATCAACATCATCCACATCATCACTGTCTACATCCATCTTGTCAATCTAATTGTTTTGGAAAGGAGGTACTACTCTTTGGTCATCAACATTCCTCCTTTCTCTTTGCATTATCTAAGGGGCATCATTCGACCTTCTAAACTGGTTGGGATTTATGTTCCCAGTCCCTTGAAAATCTCTGTTTGGTTGTTTAGATTCCGATTTCAACTTAGCTATTTTAGATGTCAAATCCTTCAAAGTTTTGGCCATTTCATCAATTTTGGGATCAGACGTGGTTGGGTTAGAGGAGGTAACGAAATCCTCTCTCTATTTCTTCTTATCTTTATCAGATCTAGTATTTAACCTGTCTGATGCTAAGATGTTGGATTCATCCTCAATGGTTATTTCTTGCATAGGAAGAAAGGTGGTGGATATTCTCTCCCTCAACAAAAGGGATAATTTTGCATCAAATGTATTTGCATAAGTGATTTTGGAAGAGGCTTCAGTTGGTTTTATCTCATATGGGATTCTACTGTACATCTTATTGAATCTCTTGGTGAAGTATGAAATAGACTCACCATTATGTCTCTTAAGGGCCCCAAACTCAGTGATGTAATACATATAATCCCTTCTATTTCCCCATTGTTTTATGAAATCTTCATCTAACACATAAATATCTACAATGGAGGTTGGAGGGAGGCCCCATAACCATTTTCTTACCTCCCCATCAAGGCTTGGTACAAACAACCTCATCCACACATCTGCATAGTCAATGATAAAGTTGTCTGCAAAGTTGCAGAAGGATACCAAATGTTCCTCGGCTGTGACATCCCCTTCCCCATTATATCTTGGAAAATATTTCATAAAATCTATGGCTGGGAGTGCATGTAAGCCTACAGGTAGAACTAGGGGTGCATACATGGCAACAATTATGGCATCCATCATGTTAAAAACCATTGTTTGGGCAATAGGAATATGAATATTTATTGGAGATATAGGGGTGGATGTTGGAGTTGAAGGTGTCTGAGGTTCCTTGGAATTGTGATTCTCAGGGCTAGAAAATTCAAGCTACTTGTGTTGATGAAGAAAAGTATATTCTTGAGGTGCAGCTTTACCCTTGAGGGGTGAGTTATATCTCTAAGCTAAGGTGGATTTTATTAGTTTTCTTTTTGGGTCAAAGACTACTGCATCCTTCTCAGGGTTGGGATGAGCCTTAGTGGATTTGATGTGCTCATATTTGGATCTCTTGAGTCCTTTTTTGGGAGCCAGTATTTCTTTCATGAATTTTACTCAGTGGCTTCGCCATGTGAAAGATGGAAGTTTAAATATGTATGATCTTTGTTAACCATCAAAGGTCAGATATGATCATTGTCATTCTCCCAGGGAAATATATTTCATTACTTATTTTCTCGGTAACAGAGCCAGAAGATGTTGGTCCTAAAGTCTGCACCTGAATGCTAAAGGGAAGAGCTAGGCCACCTCAAGTTATGAATGGTTTGTTTTTTGATTTTGTTGGTCAATTAGAGGGTTGGTTTTACCAAGAAAAGAACATGATGGGGTTGGAAAAATGACATGGATGAGGGTCCTCCTTGGCTGGTGGCACACAAATGACAGACAAGTGAAATATTAGAGGTAAAAATAAAGGGAAACAACAAACCATTCAATGAACAATCTGCTACAAGAATTTTAATACTTAAAATATCATTTCAAGGCATCAAACATGTATCAAAAACACAATTATTCCTGTAGGTTGAAAATAAAAATAAATCTTCACCAAATAATTTGTTGTTTAACATGTTGCATATTACTAAAGACAAGTTATACAATAGCTGAGGGAAATGAAATGTACTTCCCACAAATCAAAAACTGCATTCAAGATAAGATAAAACACATGTAGATTTGGACAAAAACACTTTCATCAAGAGTATATTCACCAAGTAGAGAGCTTTAATCCATGCATAGAAGAGGTTCAACCAGTTGATGTATTGATATTCTCCTCCCAAAAATGGAACCCCCAAAACATACAAAAATTGAATATTTATCAGAGTTGTAGAGGCTCTCCTCCATCTGGGACTGAGACTTAACTCTACACTACCAATTGTAAAACAACTTATTAACTTAACTAGAAACTATTGGAGTATTGTAATGTATAATTCACAACTGAATTAATAAAAAATAGTGGTTATTATCACACATAAAATACCACTTATTATGCCTTAAACTAAGAGATTCTTGAACTAAACAATTCAAAATTGCTACTAGTAATGAAATTGGACTGATGCATGCACTGGAATGAACTGAGATTTGACAAAAAATGACTAGGAGTGAAAGAACCAAGTTCTGTATTGAGCACCGACATACATGAACGTTCTTTGAGGCCATTGGAGATAACTGAATATGTTGGTAGTATTTCCCCCCCACTTATCTCTTCGATAAAAGAAGCAACTCATATGGCATTTTTTTAGAGTCCCTGATATTCTCTCTGTAGTATGGAAATGTAGTTTCTCCATTCTTGGTTTGGCACCCCTTATTAAACATTTCAAAAAGAGAAATAAATGTTGGTGAGCGACTTCAGAAATCCAACGTTCAAGGGATTTGGAGCACAGAGTATACATATCCTCCGAAGGATATAAATCTCAGAGTTATTAACCAACACTAATCACTTATTAACCCAAGATTACCTTTAACCTTCATCATTTCGGGACTTCAAGAATTTAGGACTTTGGCTCTTTGGAGTTCGAGAGTTCTATATTTGTTGTTCTTGGAAAACCCCCAGAGGATGATCTCCCAGAGTGACGTGGCAGCCTAATTTCATATCGATGATGTGTCATGGAAATAAGGGTGACATATGTCACTTGAAATAGTACAAATGACATACCTGAATGTGCTTGAAATGAGTGCCACGTGTCTTGACAAATGAGCGTCATGTGTATCTCTCGGATTGGACCCTAGACATGATATAAGAAAGTGATTGCGGAGGTTGTCTAGGGTGGTTTGGATCCACATCCACAATAAACCATCAATCACCACATAATTCATAAGATATACCATGGTTTCGATTGTAGGACCGCTCTAGGATATTAACGTTTGAGCACTTTCTGTTTCTGAAATGAAGTGTGGTCGTTGATCAATTTTTCAATCTGAGATCTGGGTAACCCTACTACTTTAGCACCCCTGCTAAAGTTTTATCCATATTCCAATTTTATAATAATTCTAACCATATTTAGAGATGGCACCAATTTTGGTGTTCGAGAGATTTTGAATGAAGAGCATGAATATCTTCCAGATGATGATCTCCCAAAGTGACGTGGTAGCATGTCATCACAATAAATGACATGCCATAAGAAGAGAGTAACATGTGTCACCTGAAAATAGCGTAGATGGCACAATAATAGGGCCTGAGATGAGTGCCATGTGTCCTAATTGATGAGTGCCACGTGTTAGCGACCGATGGCTCTTCGATGTTCGGGAGCTCTTGAATGCAAAGTATGGATACCTCCTTGAGGGCCGAACTCATGAAGTCATTAGCCATTGATTATCACTAATTAACCTAGGATTAAGTATTTTTAATCATTTAAATATTTCAGGACTTCGGGCGATTCAATGCTTCATGGCTTCGGAGGTTTGCAATTGATATGAATTGAAAACCCCCAGAATGATAATATTTCGGATCTGATGTGTCCACATGACATCACTATGTCGTCGTGTCATGAAAAGAGAGTGACACGTGTTACCTGGAAATTGGTGGATGATGCAACCAAATCATTTGAAATGGATGCCACGCGTCTGCATCGATAGATGCCATGTGTCTCCGACTCTTCGACACTTTGGATCTTCGACGGCTTCTTGAACACAAAGTATGAATAACTACTGAATGACTAACCTCCTAGAGTGTGTTAAGCCCTAAATAGTGGCTCATTACCCCTTAATTGGGACATATTACATTATTAAAGTTATTTTATTTATGTCAGCTTTAGTCTATTAGTTGCAATTATACCTCCTAGTCTCCTATATATACCAAGGAGACATTTTCATTTGGAATCATCTTGTAATTGAACATTTAGGTGGGCATAAGTAGGTTTCCCCCTCGAAGAGGCTTATTATCTGAATTTATTGATTTTTCAAGGCATTGAGTACTTATTCTGAGGTTTTTCTATGCTATATTGATATTTGGTTCTGAACATATGGTGTCAAAGCTCAAGGTCTTGGGGTTTCGCTGATACATATGAGACACCTTGGATTTTTTTCTATAATTTTTTTTCTACAAAGATTCAGAAGGAATGACTTGGAGGATATTTATTAGACGAATCAAGGTACGTTGGTTTAAAATTTCATCTCCTGAGGCCTTATACTTTTGGAGATACAGCCTTTCTAAGATAGGGTTTCGGAATCATCCTAAATTGAGGCATTGAAAAATTTTCGCTATAAAATTTTTTCTATAAATTTACTAATTTATCTGTGGTAACAAATTCAGCTTCTGGGTCATCTTAAATTTGTATATACACCCTGTAGAAGATAGGGTATCTGACTAGTCCTATTGACTAGTCTCAAGTAGGTGTTCCAGGTAAAACAATAATAACTTATTCCTAGAGTATCCAAATTGAGTGAGACCACTTGTATTGGATAGTGGATAGACCATAGTAGTTTGGGTATGAGTTTCAGAATTTTTTATGAATTATTTTGTGTGGGGCACTCTATACAAGTGAGATCTCCTAGAAAGGAAACAAATCAACAAGTTGTGGGAAAGTTACCGTAAATTTCACTTGGCACATCCAATTTTGATCAGACCTGTGGCATTGCAAAGAAGAAATATCAGAGAACTACAAAAAAGAAAATTGTATACTCATAAGGGAAAAAATTTTGGAGATACAATAAAAGGAATATTGTCTAGCAGAACCACCTCAAAATCAAGGTTTAAAGTGATACTTGGCCAACATGCCACCAAAAAAGGGAACTTCTACACCAAATATGCCTCCAGAAAATCCTACTTGGACTCTTGATGAAGGTGAAGAAATGCGTAGGGACATAAGTGATTTACAAAAGAAGACAGTAACAAAATATGAACTACAATAGATGGAAGGTAAGTTGGAGGCAATAAATACTAAGATGGATGGTTTAAAAGAGGAGATCATGGAAGGATTGAAAAATTTTGTAATAGAGAGGACACCTTAAAGTGAAAATTTATCCCATGAAATTCATGATGAGGACACAAGGAAGGTGAATCAAGAATGGAGAAACTCCAACTTTGGGTTGAAGACCAACCACGTTCCTAATATCGATATGAGGAAGTTCGATGGCAAGGACCCTATCACATGGGTACTTCATATGGAGCAATTCTTTGATCTACATAATGTGCCACATACACAAAAGGTACGAATTGATTATTTATATTTAGAACCCAATCAATTTGTATGGTATCGAAGGATTTGTTCTCACAAATCACTCATCACTTGGAAAATTTTCACGGAAGAGATGATAGCACTCTATGAGGATACAAGGAGAAATACCTTCTTTAGCCAATTGATCAATCTCAAGCAAAAGGGTTTAGTTACAGAGCACATTGAGAACTTCCAAAGATTGAATATAAAGGTAACAGATATTCCATATGAGCACTTGATTTATGTATTCATAGGAAATTTAAGGGATAACATTCAACATGAGGTTCTCCTTTGGGAACCCAAATCATTGGAGAATGCATTTAGGGTGGCAAGAAATGTTGAAAGTAAAAATATGTCTATGGCTACTAGAAGGACCAATCCTAACATCTATAGAGAGAATAATGCTCTTCTTCTAAAACACCTCAACCTACAAGGTTGACACCTCAACAATTGGAGGAAAGAAAAGCAAAAGGTTTATGCTTTAATTGTGACAACAAGTACAGTAAGGGACATAAGTGTGGTGAGAAGAAATTATTCTACATAGATTGTGAAGAGGAAAAAGAACAAGAACAAGAACCATCTCAAGATGAAAACGTAGAAGTAATTTCGTCTAAAGAGTTGACTCCCACGATATTATGTAATGCATTGGTTGGAAATAGCACTCCTCAAACCCTCAATATCGAAGGATATATCAAAAAGGAAAAGGTAATAGTCCTAATTGATTCTGGCAGTACTCATAATTTCATTCACTATAAATTAGCCAAAGATCTCAAATGCTTTGTATATCCAGCACCAGAGTTTCAAGTAATGATTGCAGATGGAGGAACTATCAATTGCTCAGGAAAATGCAATAAGATCAATCTTACTATGGGGGAATATGTAATGAATATTTCAATGATTGCTATACCCATGGGTGGTGCGGATGTTGTACTAGGAATCCAATGGTTACAATCATTAGGAACATTGGCTTTTAATTTTCAAGAACTTTTTCTGAAATTTTCATTGAAAGGAAAAGAAATTGAGTTAAGAGGTATCATAGGGAAACCCGATAAGGTGATAATCTCTAATGGCATGACAAAATTATTGAAAAAGGGGCATCAAGGTATTATTTCACAACTATGCTCACTAGATGTTCAAACATATAAGCCATCTATTCCTCTAGATCTCCAAGGGACCATTGATAAGCATTCTGAAGTATTTGAAGATATTCCCAAAGGTCTTCCACCCACTCGAAATCATGATCATGATATTCAACTAATTCCTGTGAGTGTTCCTCCTAACATCAGGCCATACAGATACCCTTATGCCCAGAAGAGTGAAATTGAGCACATGGTTGAAGAAATGTTAGAGGTTGGAATTATTAGACCTAGCCAAAGCTCTTACTTTGCATCGGTGGTAATGGTATTCAATAAATATGGCTCATGGCGTGTTGGATTATTGAGAGGGCGGGTGAATCAATAATAGAGAAATATAATCCTTTTTAACCATATAATCCAAGTTTTATATCAATGAAGCATTATTATCCAATAACTGCAAAGTAAATAAGCAATGAACACATGAACAATCATACACATACACAGTACACTAGTGTTTTACGTGGAAACCCAAATCGGGAGAAAACCACATAATGTTTTTTATTATATGTCTTGAAGAATTACATTCATTGGAAGCACCAACTTCCTTTGTTTTCTAGCTGCAATTGGAAGGAGGCTCCAACCCCCTAGTTTCTCAGGCTACAACTTGAAGGAAGCTCCAACTCCCCAATTCTCTGGCTACAACCAGAAGGAGGCTACAACCTCCTATGTTCTTCGGCTACAACTGGAAGGTAGCTACAACCACCTGTCCTTGCCCCATCCAACCTTCCTGAAGTAGAAGTAGAATGATGGAACCACTATCACACTATCACTGTGAGATATACCACCATAAACCTATACCAATAAATATGAACCATGCATCAACCATGCATCAACCTGTACCATAAACAAGTGCATCAACCATGCACCAACCTGTACCAAACAACTTATAATCAACTTGTACCATAAACAAGTGCATCCAACCATGTACCAAGTATGTACCAATCATGTGTCAACTACTCATCAATATGTACCAACAACATCAACTATACACCTCATGTATGTGCCAACTCATCAACTACTTGTCTCAACCATGTACTCAACATGTACCTCAACCAAAAGCCCTCAACAATTTCATCATCCAAATATGATTTGTAGCTCTATAATAGACATGGTGTATATGATCACATTCCTGCAAACCTTCCTTAAATTTAACAACAAGAGACTAGCATTTTCATCAAACGTTTCTTTAGTCTCACATGCCTAGTTTTGGATTAGTCAACAACCCTAACTTGAAGTAATCATAACTTTGTACCTATAATGTATAAATATCTAAACCTGATCCCAAATGTTCTTAAGTGTGTTTTATGCAATTTCTCTAGGTGTCACTACTTGGGACCTCTCCGAAAATGAGTTATAGAAAAAATGGCATACCTTGTTGAATTCTAGCTTATTCTAGAGAGTGACCTTATAGAGCGTGCCCAGCATGATATGTTTGTTCACATGATATGAAACTGTTAAAAAACATACTATAGACAGTAACCTAACCAAAACATTTTTTCTCACTGAAGTTGGATCTGTTATGAAGAAGTTATGACATTTTTACCTGAAACACCTGTTTTTGACTAGTTTCAGGACTAGCCACAAACCCTATTTTCCACGGAGTGTAACTCCAAAAATACAATGACCCACAAGATGAAGTTATTACCAAATATTATTGGATATGTTTTCACATTATAATAGAAATTTCACGGTCTGAATCATTATAGAAAAAAATTTATAGCGAAAATGGTGAGATGACCTGTAAATAACATACCTTAGAAAGCACCTTCAAAAAAAATTATCCTTCCTTTCATTTCGGCCTTCTTTTATTCACCTTCCCTCAGAAATTTAGCTTAGATATCCTTGGTTACCTCAAACACCTATAGATATTCAATATGCTCAAGTGTTTTTAAAATGAGAGAGCCTTGCCTCTTATTTATACTCTCCAAGTAGATTCCTTAAAAACATCTTCTAGGTCACTTGGCCCACTTTCCTATTTTAGGGTTAACCCACTTCTAATTTCTCCATTAAATTTATTATTGAAATAATTTATTTTTTATTCACTTTGAATTATAATACACTCATCACTTCACTTTATTATTTACCTTTTAAAATATCTTAAATCACTTTGACTACTTTGACCTTTTGGGGCTTCTAGATGACATATGAGGGTCCTCCAACTTCGTAAGGCCATAAATCTCAAACCGTGAGGAGTTATCTGACATTCCACATACCACCAGAAATGGAATGACATTTAATATCCATATAGAATAGTATTAACTTCAAATATAGAAAAAATCATACTGTTATCCATCAAACAAACTTGGGTCCATTACCCAAACCCAGGTTCTCCAACTTCACATAGTCATAACTCTCTAACTGTGAGGAGTTATGTGACATTCTACATACCATCAGAAATGGCATGACAAGAACTATCCATATAGGATATTTTCCCTGAAAAATTCATTATCCTTCATCTCATTATTCCATAATTAAGCATGGGTTCTCTTACTCCATAAAGCGTCTTCTCGTGAGAGATTTCACCATAAGGGGAGCACTTTGGAGTTCATCCATATTTAATTCTTATAAACCATGAAAAAACAATAATGGGTCATATTTACATCAAAAAATATTGGTTCCATTACCTAAACCTTTGTGCTACAGGGTTTTCTTCAAGGGTTGACATCAATGACAACCACCCTTAATCAACAATCTCCCCCTTTGGCATTGATGGAAATTCTCTAATGAAATACTAAAATCATATCACTCATGATCCCCTTGGAACCATGCCTCTGTCCTCTGCATCTGATAAATCTACCTTTGTCCTATGCATCTGATAAATCTCTCCCCCTTTGTCATCAATGACAAAGGTTTCTTTCCATCCGGGGATGCTCCCCCTGACTGAACTATCCTCTTATGGTGCTTCCTCGTGTACATCTAAAACATATAAGATAAGCATTAAAAAAGAATTCATTTTGGAGTATAAATAAATCCAAGTCTTTGGCGAGTATATTCAAAGGCTTCTCGTGGAAGTGGTTTTGTAAAGATGCCTGCCACTTGTTCTTTTATTCCCACATACTCAACTCTGATGTTCTTTTCTGCAACCTGTTCATGTAGAAAGTGATACTTGATTGGAATGTGCTTCATCTTGGAGTGCACCACCTGGTTTTTTTGAGATACTGATGGTGCTTGTATTATCACAATATATTGGAATGGGCTCATCATACTCAAACTATATATCTGTCAATTTTTTTTCATCCAAAGAACCTATGTACAACATGTTGTTGCTACAATATACTCTGCCTCGGTTGTAGATAGAGATACTGATGATTGTTTCTTGCTTAGCCATGATACCAAACACTCACCTAAGTAGAACGTTGCCCACTGGTGTTTCGTCGGTGATCAATACAACCTGCCCAATCTGCATCTATGTAGGCAATAAGTGATAGATCTTTTCCTTTCGGATACCATAATCCAAACTTTTATGTTCCTTTGAGATATCTAAATATCCTCTTTACTGCTAATACATGTGATTCCTTTGGTGTTGTTTGAAATCATGCCACTTGTCCAACTGCCTACATTACATCTAGTTTGGATGTTGTCACATATAGTAGGCTGCTAATCATTGACTTGTATTGTCTCTGATCTGTAGACTTTGAATCATCATATTTACTCAACTTACAACTGGTTTGCATGGGAGTGATAACTGGTTTGCAATATTCCATTCCAAACCTCTTTAGCATTTCTCTGATATAATTGGTTTGAGAAATAAAAATTCCTTGGTTGCTTTTACCTATCTAAAATCCCAGAAAGAAGGATAGTTCTCCAAGTAACGACATTTCAAATTAATTCTGCATGTATTTTGCAAATTTCTGGCTTAACCTATCATCATCAGTACCAAAAATAATATCATCAACATAAACTTCAATTAATAAAATATTACCTTGACTTACCTTGATGTAGAGGTTGATGTCTGCACTTCCTTTTCTGAACCCTGCCTGCTATAGATACTTATCCAGTCTAGAGTACCATGCTCTAGGAGCCTGTTTTAGACCATACAAGGCTTTCTTTAATTTACAGACATAGTCTGTGTTCTTTGACAACTTAAATCCTTTTGGTTGTTCAATGTAGACTTCTTCTTCAAGTTCCCCATTTAGAAAAGTTGATTTTACGTCCATCTGATATACTTTAACATTTTTTTGAGCATGCATAAGCTAAAAGAAAACAGGTTACTTCCATTATGGCAACTGGGGAAAATGTCTCTTCAAAATTGATTCCTTCAATTTGTGCATATCCTTTACATACCAATCTAGCTTTGTTCCTTGTAACCTGTCCATATTCATTCAATTTATTCCTGAAAACCCATTTTGTGTCGATCACATTCTTATTCTTTGGTCTTGGAACCAATTCCCAAGTGTCATTTTTCTATATTTGATCCAATTATTCATCCATGGCCTTCTTCCAAAATTCATCCTTGTTGGCTTCTTCAAAACAGTTTGGTTCAATTGTAGATAAGAGTGTTAGGTGTGTTTGTTCTGGTGAACAGATTTTTATTCTAGTCTCAACTCCTACATCTTTGTTTCCAATAATCCGATCTGAAGGATGATTATTTTGTACTCATTTACTATGTGTCTTTGGAGACACTTGTTGAACTTGTTCTTCTGTTTCTGTCAGTTTCTCTCCATCTTCCTCTTCTACTTCCTTTTCATCTTCTGCTTCTTCTTTGGAAGGTTGTTCCATTGATTCATTTTCTTCTTCCTTTGATTATGTTATGCCTGTTTCATTGATTGTTACGTTGATGCTTTCCACAATTTTGTTCAATCTCAGATTGTAACACTTGTATTCTTTCCTTGTATTGAGTAACCAACAAGTACTCCTTTGTCCACACGAGAGTCAAACTTTCTCATTCTTCCATCTTCTCTTTTGATGTATCATTTGCCTCCAAAAACTCTGAAGTGATTCACATTTGTTGGTCTTCCTTTCCATATCTCTTAGGGATTTTTTTCAGTGTTGTTTATGAGCATTACTTTGTTTTGAATGTGAACTATTGTATGCACTGCCTATTTCCAAAAAATATCTATCAATTTGTAATCCATTAGCATTGTTTGAGCCATTTCCTGTGTAATTATCATCCATTATGATAATGTTCCTTTGTCTTTGAACCAATCTATGAATCCATTCTCTCGTCCACTATCATATATCTATCCAAACCTGCTAAGTGTTCTTAGATTCTAGTTGACCATGATTCCTTCCTTTTAGTACTTCTGCATAACTCTTTCTATTTTCTTCATTCTTCTTTTCTAGAAACCTAGTGTGCTTCTCTTCATTCTCTATAACTAATGTGGATGTTTCTGTCCCTTCAACGTTTGTGTTGAGCTTGACGATTTTTACTTCTCAATGTGACAACGTATTCTTCAAGCTTCTCAACCTCTTCTTCTTTCTTCATTATCTGAGACTTCATGACTTCTTCTATTCTTTTTGCTTCTTCAAGATAAATTTTTAATGTGATTATTTATTATTCAAGTCCTTTCTCTTCTTGACCAAACTCTACCTCAAGATGGTTTAGATCATTAGTTCTTTCCTTAAGATGATCTGTCAATATCTTCTCTCGCATTTCTGCTTCTTCCTTCTGTGCTGCTATGTTGGTTTCCAAACACTACTTTTGATATTCAAGATTTTCTTCGATCTTTATGGCTTCTTCTAGATGTGTTCCTACGTTCGCGATGACCTGTTGGGATTTTTCAAAAATGTGAACAATTTCCTTTTGTTTCATCAATTCTTTCTTTAGTGAAATGTTTTCTTCTCTTAGTTCATGTTATCCACATTTTTGGTTATCAAGATGATGACATGATAATGACATGGTGATAGAAGATCTAGCTCTTCTTTAAGATCATTTTCATGAAGAAAGTTACACTTGTCAGTTTCTCAAAATCACTCTTTTGAAGACAGTACGCAGGCTGCATATATATTGCCTTGCGGAAATGCTTGATTTCCGCAGGCTGCATTCAATCAGACTGCGGACCTTCCGCACTGTGTCAATGGTCAGAGTGCGGAAATGATTCTTAATGGAGAAAACGGATAAGTTCTCGATCCTTTTAGAAGGAATCTTCTAGAAGGATGAGTTGGAGTTCGAATGGTTGGCAAGTTCATGAATCTCCATATATTTTGGGATTACATTCTATCCAAGTAACCACTCAATCCTTTCCTATATATTGAAGGGGTGATTCATGGAAATGGTTAGTAGCAAATTAGCAAGAGTAAGATATTGGAGAATTGGTGAG
>JASDQU010099704.1:33789-64806 GCA_032191745.1 Picea mariana | reverse complement strand
AAATGGAATGACATGTACTATCCAACTATAATAGTATTACCTTCAAATATAGAAAAACTCATACCGTTATCCATCAAACAAACTTGGGTCCATTACCCAAACCTAGGTTCTCCAACTTCACATGGTCATAACTCTCTAACCGTGAGGATTTATGTGACGTTCTACATACCACCAGAAATGGCATGACAAACACTATCCATATAGGATAGTTTCCTAAACAAATTAGTTTTCCTTCATCTCATTATTCCACAATTAATCATGGGTTCTCTTACTTTGCAAAGCATCTTCCAGTGAGGGCTTTCACCATAAGGGGACCACTTTGGAGTTCATCCATATTTACTTATTATCGACCATGAAAAAACAATAATGAGTCATATTTACATCAAATAATATTGGTTCCATTACCCAGACCTTTGTGCTACAAGGATTTCTTCAAGGGTTGACATCAATGACAACCAACCTTAATCAACAACTGGGGCAGTTCCCAGTACTAAATCAATAGATAAATCTATGCCCCTCTTTGGTGGAAATCTTGGTATTTCTTGGAATACATTTTCAAACTATTGCAATACTAGAAAATGTTTAAGGCTTGACCCTTTTGTATTTTCTTACTCTTCCACGTGATTTGCATACAATTGACATCCTTTCCTGAAACATTTATTTAGTTGTAAGGATGAAATATCCCTTATAGAAATGGGTCTTGGAATTCCTTTTCAAGTTCTTTGTTTTCCTTCTTCATCAAGACATGTAAAGGTCTTGCTATGACAATATAGGATGAAATAGTGTTCTTCCAACCAATCCATTCCAATTAGGATGTCATAATATCCTAATGGGATGATATTCATATCAACAACTGTATTTATTCAATTAAGATTTATTGGACAAATTCTTACATCCTCATTGATCCTTCTTTTGGTTCAATGGCTAGCTAAACCAAACTTGACTTTCCTAGCTTACTTTTTTCCAAATGTAATCTATCCACTATTTTAGGATCAATGTAACAATGGATTGTTTCTGAATCAATTAAAATAGAATAATGTTGATTAATGATCTTACCTTCCACTTCGATCATATTGGATTGGTACTCTACTTGTCGATCTTCTAAGGATGCATATATCTTGCCCATGTCCTCCAACATTGTAGCCTCTTTGATGTTGTGCACGGTATTCACTTTATCTCCTCTATGAGGGAAATCTTTGTATAGGTTATTTTCATTCCACCCCCAACATTGTATTGGTGGTATTCATATTTTCCCCAAGGAATCCTCTTTCTTGGATTCATCCTTAGTAGACTGATCTTGTTGATTTTTATTAGGGTTTCTTATATTGAAAGGAGGTTTGAACCACTTCCTCCTCTAATCAAATTTCTCCTTCTTCTTATCCTTTCAATATTTATTCATGGATTATCTGCCCTTACCTTGATCATACAGGTACTTGGCCTTCCTGATGGTCTCAATCAATGTCCCAAGCTCATCATCTTGAATCTTATGTTTTTAAAAGGATGGCAGTCCACTTAAAAGCCTTTGTATATTCACTTTTTCATATTTGATAAATCCTACATACTTCATGAATCCCAAGAACCTATTCTCATATTATGTCATGATAATGCTTCCCATCCTTAGCTCAAATAACTCTTGCATATTCTTTTCATAGAAGTGCTATGAAAGGTACTACTGAAAATATTTCTTAAACTGCTTCCAAGTGATCCTAATCTCATTAATGTTCTTAACTTGCTTTAGGTCATCCCACCACATAGAAATTTTCCCATGTAAATGGTATGTGTCAATTATTGCTTCTAGGTTTGAGGAGTAGTTATGCAATGGAAAATTCCTCATGATTCCAAGAAGACATGCTTCAACATAATATTCCCTTTCTCTCTCACCATCAAAGGATGGTGGATTAAGTTTCATCAAATCTCCTTGCAAACTGTCCAATTCAAGCCTTCTTCTTTGGTTCCTAACATGAGACACTTTTGGACATCTTATTGAGTCCTCATATGCATACAATTTCCTTGTTGAGTAAGGCATTGAGTGATGTCTATGAGTTTTGCTGGCACTTCTTTAATGAGCATACGTTATGTAGTTACCTATTCTTTCATGATGTGTTTCTCTTCCTCCTTCCTTAAGTCTAATCCATTCCTTCCTTTCCTATGAAACTGATTTAGGATTTGCATTACTTGATCATTTAACTGATTTTATTCTCTCATCAACCTCTCATTGTCTCCTTTGTAACTCCGCACTTCTATTTTCAGGATTCTCACAGTCTATATTAAGGTTTTGTGTTCCCCTATGATCCTATACCCATTTGATTTTGTCTTTGCATTTCTAACACTGATATTTTGACCTTTGGATTCTTTATCATTATTGAGGGATTCCTCTCCTTCCTCCTTTTCTGGAATATTCATCCGTATCTTGAACTCATATGGTTATAATCCCTAATTCAACAAAATGTGAAAGCAACCATTTTGTTAGAATTATGCATATTATACAAATTTTCCAAAGAATACTACATGCCCTTTTTATTCTCATTTCATGAAGGAATATATCATCATTCTCCAAATTATAACAATTCAATGTTATTCTCCTATGAATCATCTTTCTAATTACTATTCCCATGCCCCAATCTGATATCTGAGATGAAAGTTATGGATTCTTGAAAAAAGTCACTTTCACCCTTTTTGTGCAAATAAGATATTGTTGTGGAAATGGAATGGTCATGTGCCAATCTTGTCAAATTATTCCACAGGCTCTTTAAACTAGTTCATAATTCAATTTTTTCACAGGTGCCTCCTTCAATCCACTTTCCTTATGATCGCAGGCTCGAAACCACGGGCTTATCCACTCTAAGAAATGTTCCATAGAATATTGCACCATTGGTCATGATCAAAATAATATCCAACAATGGATATCCATAGCACAAATTGAAGTTTCTTGATCATTAATTTTATGGATCTTATTTGCTTTAGATATGGATTGTCAGTTGATTTGGTGATGTGTGATCCCATGATTAACATGTGTGGTGGAAAATATGTTAACATGCTACCATGTTGATATGCGCGAACCATTGGTCTCAATGGTTGATTAAAACATAACTGTCAGATCGTCCTTTTCATTGTGCGACTGTTTTTCCTCTGATCAACCCCTTTACCTTATCATGAGACTAGTGTTGGAACCAGGTCCTCTAGACCTCATAATTCTTTCATTCTTCCAGAGTAATACTTCCCTAAGTACACTTCGCCAAAGTACTTATATTATCTCCACTAGTAGATCAAACAGTTGAGATTTAATCTCCCATTGACTGGATGATCTGAGATCATCTGGAGGTTTCAATGAAATCAACGATCATGACATAATAAAGTGTTGATATGGAAGGTCCTTATTTATTTTAAGGCTTTGACTCTATGGGACTTCGGGATATTAAAAATCTCAATTTGTTCAAATCCCTCATATTTATACCTGTCGAGGTGGTCATAAAGTGACAATGACCACTTACCATCGGTTAACACCTCCTCTTACACTAGATTAATCCAATGGCTATGACTTAATCAAGTTTTGATATGGATGGTTCTCATTTATTTATGGGCTTTGGACTCTACAAATTTGGTATATTACAACTCTCAAGTGGTTCAACTCCCCTAGAGTTATAACTGCCAAAGTGCTTACGCCATCCTTCCACTGCTTGATCTAACGATTGAGAAAAATCTCGAAGGGATATTAGATCAAAGGTCTACATGATTTCAATACTTTGGCACTTCAGAATATTATGGCTTACCTTGTCCTTCTACTACTTGATCTAATGGTCGTGAGAAATCCCGAAGGGTCTTATATCAATGGTCCACGTGATTTTTCTACTTCGTCCTTCAACACTTTTTTTAGTAGAAGAAGATGGAAATTCTCGGAGATGATATGGCATGCTGATGTCAATTATGGTGACATGGTCCCACAGTATGTGTGCCACATGTCACTAAAAACTGGACATGTTGGGGTCCAAAGGAACTGAATTCATGTGACATGTGTCCCCATATGGAACCCCTGGAACATGCCATAAGACATGTCATCAACCAAACAGATGGTCCACATTCGTCTACTCCAAATCTAACGACTTGCATGACTTTGTGAATTTGGATTTTCACTTCATGTCTACAACACTTCATGGATTTGGCACTTTTCATCTTCAACACTTCATTTCTTTTCCTAGTCTCCAGTAATCACCGAAGTGGTGAAATTCCATAGTCCCAAAAATTTCTATCTCCTACTTGGCCTCGATCAACGAATGACGATTTGTCATCTTGATCTGATGGCTCTGGTTATACATGAACGTTCTCAATTATATTTGATAGATATTTATTATTTGGCTCTTGATTTAATGATCACGATTCCATGATCCTTTACAAATGATCTATGTCTACATTGCGCTTTGGATTCTGTGTGTTTTCTACAACACTCTTTCTACTGATATTTTCTTTCCTATTGCACGTTATTATACATAATATTTGCAATTATTTACATCAATGACAACTAATTTTCCAACATCCCGACTGTAACATAGTTTCCTCACAGTTCTGAAGGTGTTTCTATAGTTGATCTGCTATGAATTCGATCCCAATAACACTTCCTTAAGGCGCTCCTTTTTCTGAGCTTTAGGATCTCAAAGACATATTATTTATTAATGGAAATACCATGTCCAACAATTCTGGCCCATACGAGTTTGGTGTTTCAACCAGAAGCTATGATACCAATTTGTAACGTACCCGGCCACCCCCGAGCCAAGAACGCTACCTCAAAAACCCTATTCGAAACTGATTTCGAAATTCTAATACCATTTAATTATTAAAGAATAAGAAACATGATAACAACACATGAAATAATAAATATTCATGCTACAATATAAATAATGTTTAAACATTCCATGCATAGCAATAACCATCAATCAGGCACATCTAATATACACATCTCATAGATATTAATTAATACATAGTGAAAATAAATATACAGTAGAGAAACATGTGACGAAGAATACTTATCTTAATCAAAATGGTTCACCAACTAGCTGAAAACCAAGGACATTTCACCAAACCATATACATTGTCGTTCCAGGTCTCAACAACAATTTCACCCCCAAGCCAAGGATATGAATCCATGAGGATGGTTCTAATGCGTCACTAAGCTGTCCAAACTAGTCAGCACTCAAGATCTCAAAGGTTCCTCAACACACAACAATCCAAACTACACCAACTCTCTTCTCTCCATCATGCACAAACCAAGAGAATTGACCCCCTTCTCTGCCACACATTCCCCTAGAATGTCCACCTCCTTCTAGGGCTCCAGTGCATCTGGTCAAGAATATCCATGCTGGGACTGTCAAGACTGGTAGTTGTGAATAATATTTAGTACATTCCAATGCATCTCAGGCATGCAGGAATTAATTCATGGATGAACACACCAGTCACTGCTAAAACCAACAAACAATGGCTTCCTCCTCAACGATTCTCCCCCATGGTCCCATTCCAATAAAAATAATTAATGAGTGAAAAAGGGAATGGAATGGAGAGTGTGAACAAAAATGAATGAACATAATGAGTGAAGAAAAACCCCCAAAAAACCCACAATATGGGTTTAAACATTTACTTGCAAATAAAGAACCACATAGCCTTCCCCAAGAATCTCATGTAACCACTTCTCTCCATTCAAACAACTATGGGTAAATAAAATATGATAAAATAACGTATACCCTTAATCCCCCTCTCTCATCGAATAATATCCCCCTATAACCCTTGTTCTTGTATGTCTTGCATCCATGGATGTATTTTATTATTAATAATGATCATAACATTACATTTCCTAGGCTCTCTGGCCTCTTTAATTGTTTGGTCACTTCATCCTTTTATCAAATAAACAAAATACATTATTTCACATGGGACTCAAAACCGGGGTATTACACATAAGCTACAATCAACCCGATTGATTCCATTCTGGAAACTGGAGAAAAGGTCTCTTCAAAATCTATACCTTCAATTTGAGCATATCCTTTACATACCAATCTTGATTTGTTCTTGGTAACATGTCCATCCTCGTTCATTTTGTTTCAGAAGACTCACTTTGTACCAATCACATTTTTTTTCTTCGACATTAGAACAAGTTCCCATGTATCATTCTTCTCTATCTATTCCAATTCTTCATTCATAACTTTGATCTAGTATTCATCCTTGTTGGCTTCTTCAAAATTGCTTGGATCAATTGTGGATAACAGTGCTAGGTTTTGTTGTTCCGGTGAATGTATTATTCTTCGAGTTACGACTCCTTCATCTTTATTCCCAATGATTTGTTGTGGTGGATGATTTTTCTGCACTCATCTTCTAGGTGTCTTTGGAGTTACCTGAAGATATTGATGATCATTCTCTTCTTCTATTTTCTCTTCTTCTTCATCTACTTCTTGTTCTTTCAAATCTTCTTCATGATCCTGTTCCACTGAATCTTTTCTTCCTTCATTTATTTCCATCCATCTATCTCATCAATCGTCACATTGGTTCTTTCCATTATTATGTTGATTCTTATATTGAATCATTTGTATTCTTTTTTTTTCTTGAGTACCCAACCAGTATTCCTTTATAAGCTTGAGAGTCAAATTTTCCAATCCTGCCATCTTCTCTTTTGATATAAAATTTTCTTCCAAACACTCTGAAATGCTTCCAATTTGTTGGTCTTCTTTTCCATATCTCGTAGGGATTATTATCATTGTTATTTATAAGAATTATCATGTTCTGGATATGAAATTTTGTATGTACTTCCATTACCCAAAAGATGTCTTTCATCATGGAATCATTCAACATGTTTCTGGGCATTTCCTGCATTGTTTTGTTCTTTCTTTCGACAACTCCATTTTGTTGAGGTGTCCTGGATACTGAGAATTGTATTTTTATTCCATGTTCACTATAGAAGTCCATGAATTCCTTTGATGTAAACTCTCCTCCATTTTCTGATCTCAAACACTTGATTTTCAACTCTGTCTCAGTTTCAACAAACTCTTTGTATATCTTGAAATGTTTGAATACCTTTGACTTCTTCTTGAGAAAACAAATTGTATTCATTATTGTGTATTCATCAACTAGTAGCATAAAGTATTGTTCATCATTCAATCCCTTCATTCTTGTTGTTCCAACTAGATCAATATGTACAATATATAGAAATTTTTTTGTGGAGCACTATTTTGATTTGAACTTGGTCCTGGTTTGTTTTCCTTGTAGAAAATTCTTGCATAGAGTATTTGTTGGTTTTGAGATCACATGCATTTCTCTTATTTCTTCCTTTCTGTGGATTTTGACAGGATTATCAAAATTTATGTGACCTGTTCTTTTGTTCCAAAGCCAACTTTCATCATCCTTTCCTAAAAAAAAATTTCCTTTTCCAATTTCATTTAGTACATAAATGTTGCTTGGAGTTCATACAATTGTAGCTACCAACTTGTCTGGTCCTTCTTTTCTTTTCTCACATTTTTTTGAATCAAAAATAAGTTTTTTTCCTTGATCACATTTGACATACACTTAGTAGATTGTGTTTCATGTCTTCAACTTCTAGAACATTTTCTTCTCGGGCATCCTTGCTTCCAAGCTCGACTGTGCATCTTCCTATAATTATGGTTGATTTTTCATTCCCAAATGAAACAAATCCATATCATTCCTTTTTCAATGTTAGAATCCTATCGTTATCACTTGTCATATACTTTGAGCAGCCACTGTCAAAATACCATCCACATTTCTTGTGTTGAGCTTGTAAGGAAAGAGTGCATTCTTTAATGTTGAATTTATCATGCTTCCTTATTAATATACTTTGTGGTTCCTATATGTGACTATTGATATTCTATTGTGATTCTCTAGGAGGAAAAATCAACCTACAATCTTTGGCCATGTTTCCAAAGTTGTTACACTTGTAGCATTCTACTTTATCACTCAAGGATTTGAATATGTTGTAACTTCTTCTTTGTGCTTCATGAGACCTTCTTGGATAACCACTTATTGTGTAGCCTTCATATTTTCTTTTGTTCTTAGTATTGGATATAAAATTCATAGATTTGTGCCCAAATTTATTACATGAATAACATAAACCAAGAAAAACAGTTTGATACCTGGGGGTGAAAGATCTTTTGAATGACACTGCTCTTTTGAATCCTTATTCTTGTCGAGGTATTTCTATTGTTGGCTTCTTTTGATTCTAAATTTTGAATCTTTTGGGTTGTACAGTTTATCTATAATACTCTTCTTGGATCTTCTTATCTTATTCCTTTTTGGGATATCCTCTGACCATTTTTGCATAGCTTCTTTATTATGCTGTCTTGAAGCTTGATACTTTATCTATTTGGTTATATCTTAGTCTAGATATTTCATAGTATGTCCTTTGACTATCAATTATCTCATCCATTACTTTAGTGTTGTTCTGTTGCATGTCCTTATTCTGAAGATCATTTCTTACCGTGACTATTTCTAATTCCAAGCCTTCGATCATTATGTCCTTTTCATATAACTAACCTATGTGTGCTTCTTTAATTCTTTTGTCTTCTTATTGTTGGATTTTTAACTTTGCAATCATCTATTGTATTTTTAACACTCTGATGCAACACTGAATTCATATCACTCATCCTCCCCCTGTGACCATCGCTCCCCCTAGAAACATGCCTCTTATCTATCTCTCCAGTCATCTAACTCTTTATCCTTCATATGGTGAATATCTCCCCCTTTAACATCAATTAAGAAGGTAACTTCCCGTCTGGGGTTTCTCCCCCTAACTGAACTGTCCTTGGGATTGCTCCCCCTGACTAAACTCTTCCTGAAACTACTCCCCCAACCTGAATTTTCCTCTTTATGGTGTTTCCTCGTGTAAATATAATACATATAATACAATCATCCAAAAGAATTCATTTTGGAGTAGAAATTACTCCAAGTGTCTTGCGAATATACTCAAAGAATTCCCTTGGAAGCAGTTTTGTAAAGATATCTACAACCGATTCTTTTGTTCCCACATATTCAACTTTGATGTTATTCTTTGCAACCTTTTACCATAGAAAGTGATACTTGATTGGAATGTTCTTCATCTAGGAGTGCATCACTATATTCTTTGAGATATTTATGGCACTTGTATTATCACAATATATTGGAATGGGCTCATCATACTCAACCTTTATATCTATAAAAAAAAAAATCATCCATAGAACTTGTGTACAACATGTTGCTGCTGCAATATACTTTTCTTCGACTGTATACAATGATATTTATGACTATTTCTTGCTTAGCCAAGATACCAAACACTCACCCAAGTAGAACGATGCTCCAATTGTTCTTCTTCGGTCATCAATGCAACCTTCCCAATATGCATATCTGTAGGAAATAAGTGATAAATAATTTCCTTTTCGATACCATAATCCAAACTCTTTTGTACCATTGAGATATCTAAATATCCTCTTCACTGCTAGAAAATGTGATTCCTTTGGTGCTTCTTGAAATCATGCCACCTGTCCAACTTCTTGCATTACATCTGATCTGGATGATGTCACATAAAGTAGGCTTCCAATAATTGACCTATACTCCCTCTGATCTTTAGACTTTCAATCATCATCTTTACTTAACTTGCAACTGATTTTCATAGGAATATTAACTGTTTTGCAATCTTTCATTCCGAACCTCTTTAGCATTTCTCTGATATACTTCGTTTGAGAAATAAAAATCCTCTTTATCATTTCTCTAATATACTTAGTTTGAGAAATAAAAATTCCTTCGTTTCTTTGACATATATAAATACCTAAAAGGAAGGATAGTTCTCCAAGTAACGAAATTTCAAATTCATTCTACATATCCTTTGCAAGTTCCTGGCTTAACCTATTGTAATCACTTCCAAAAGTAATATCATCAACATAAACTTCAATTAACAAAATACTATCTTGAGTTACCTTGATGTATAGGTTGTTGTTTGCATTTCCTTTTCTGAATCCTTCCTACTATAGATATCTTTCTAATCTATAATACCATGATTTGGGATCATACCATGCTTTGGGATCATGTTTTAGACCATACAAGGCCTTGTTCAACCTGCACACATAATCTTCATTCTCTGAAAAATGAAATCCTTTTGGTTGCTTAATGTAGACTTATTCTTCAAGGATGATTTCACATCCATATGATACACTTTAATATTATTGGAGCATACATAAGCTAGGATTAATCTAATTGTTTCCATTCTAGCAACTGGCACAAATGTCTCTTCAAAGTGGATACCTTCAACTTGTGCATATCCTTTACATACCAATCTAGATTTATTCCTAGTAACCTATACATCTTCATTCAATTTATTTATGAAGACCCACTTTGTTCCGATCAAATTCTTGTGCCTTGGTCTTGGAACCAATTCCCAAGTGTGAGTCTTCTATATTTGATCAAAATATTCATTCATGGCCATTTTGAAAAACTCATCCTTGTTGGATTCTTCAAAATTTTTTGGTTCAATCGAAGATAAGAGTGTTAGGTGCAATTTTTCTGGTGAATGAATTCTTATTCTAGTTTCAATTCTTGCATCTTTGTTCCTAATGATCTGATCTGAAGGATGATTCTTATGTATTCGTTTGCTAGGTGTATTTGGAGGTACTTGGTGTACGTTATCTTCTACTTCTATTTGATCTTATTCATATTCTCCTTCTGCTTCTTCTTCATCCTTTGCTTCTTCTTCATAAACATGTTCCACTGACTCATTTTCTTCTTCCTTTAATTTTCGTCCACCTATTTCATCAATCGTTACATTGATTCTTTCCACAAATTTGTTGAGCTTTAGATTGTAACAATTGTATGATTTCCTTGTACTTGAGTAACCAACAAGTATACCTTTGTCCACACAAGAGTCAAACTTTCCCATTTTTCCATCTTCCCTTTTGATGTAGCATTTTCTTTCGAAAACTTTGAAGTGCTTCACATTTGTTGGGCTTTGTTTCCATAGCTCTTAGGGAGATTTTTCACTTTTGTTTATGAGAATTACTATGTTTTTAATGTTAATTGTTTTATGTACTACATGTGTCCAAAAAAATTCTATCAAATTAGAATCCATTAACATTGTTCAAGCCATTTCTTGTACTGTCTTGTTCTTTCTTTCAAAAACTGCATTTTGTTGAGGTGTCCTAGCGATGAAGAATTGCCTTTTTATTCCATGCTTGCTAAAGAAATACATAAATTCCTTTGAAGTAAACTCTCCTCCATTGTCTGATCTCAAACATTTGACTTTTGAATCCATTTCATTTTCAACCATTTCCTTGTATAACTTGAATTTTTCAAATGCTTTTGATTTCTTCCTGAGATAAAAAAATGTAGTCATTCTTGTGTAAACATCAACCAATAACATAAATTATGGCTCACCTTTTAAAACCTTTGTTCTAGTTGGTCCAACTAGATCAGTATGTAAAATTTCTAGTTGTGTTGTTGTGGAGTATTCCTTTGATTTGAACTTGGTCTTCGTTTGTTTTCTTTGTTGACAATGCTTGCATAATGTGTTCTTTGGCTTCATGATCTAAAGAATTTATCTAACTTCTTATTTTTTTCTAACTTTGACAAGGTTTTCGAAGTTTATGTGAACCCATTCTTCTATGCCATAGCCAAACTTCATATTCCTTTTCTATAGAACACTTTTAATTTCCAATTTCACTTAGTACATATATGTTGCTTTAAGTTCTTACAGTTGTTGCAATCAATTTTCCTGAACCTCCTTTTATTATCTCACACTTATGTGAATCGAACATAAGTTTGTGACCTTGGTCACACATTTGACTTACACTTAGAAGATTATGTTTCATATCTTACACTAGTAGAACATTTTCTTCCTTGGTATTCTTGTTTCTAATTATGATTGTTCCTTTTCCAATGATTCTAGCCAAGTCATCGTTTCCAAAGGAGACTCATCCATCTCTTTCCTTACTCAATGTTAGAAACATTTCTTCATCTCCTGTAATGTGCTTTGAATAGCCATTATCAACATACCAACCACATTTCTTGTGTTTATATTGTAGAGAGAGTGTGCATTCTTCATTGGTAAATTGATTATGCTTTCTTATCCATATTCTCTATTGAGGTTCTTATCTGTGACTGTTGTAATTTTGTTGTGATTCTCTAGGAGGGACTATCATTCTACAATATTTGGCCATGTGTCCAACGTTGTTTCACTTGTAGCATTCCACTTAAGTGCTCAAAGATTCAAACCTAGTGTATCTTCTTCTCTGTGTTTCACTAGGCCTTCTTGGATAATCATTATGTGCATGACTTTCAAATTTCTTTCTGTTCCTGCTATTAGCTCTACAATTTACAACTTTATGTCCAAAAGAATTACATGCATAACATAAACCAAAATATATATTTTGATACCTGGGAGTTGAAGATATTTTGAAAGGAGTTACTCTTTTGAATCCTTCTTCTTCCTGAGGCCCTCTTGTTTCTAATTGTCTATGATTCTGAAATATGAATCTTCTAGGTGGAGGAATGTCCCTGTGATCTTCCCTGTAAAAATTATTGTCTCTTCTCACTGTCTCTGCATAGCTTCTTGGTTGTGTTTCTTGACATGTAGTTTTGGAACTTTAACCTCTTCCTGTATGGTTATATCCTAGCCTAGAATCGTCATAGTGTGGCCTTCAACTGTTGAAAATTTTATCCAAAACCTTTGAGCTATTCTATATGTTTTTCTATTGAAGGTATTTTCTCAATGTGACACTATTCGCTTCCAAATTTCCAATGATCATGTCCTTTTCTTCCAACTGTTATTTAAGTGCTTATTTGATTCTTTTGTCTTATTCAACTTGAAATTTTAAATTAGAGATCATCTGCTCCAATTCTTCAGAGTTGGAATTTTGCGCTTCCTCTTTCCTTCTTAGTTCTTCTTGTAATGATTCGTTTTTCTTCTTTTCCCTTTTTATAACATCTATGGCACTCAACAATTCTTCAGTGTAGACAACTTATGCTTCTTCATATTATTCTTTTGTGTCTTCTTTATCAGAGTTCTCTATTTCCATGAATAGAACTCTTTTTGTCCCACTTTCAATGACTTCATCTTCATCTGATGAGGAGTTGTCTTCTTTGGTGCATAAAATTTTCTTGAAGACTTTCTTTTTGGTTATTTTTCCTTTAAATGTTATTTTTCTATTTGAATCATCTTCTTCATTTATTTATTTTTCTTATGAGGACATTTTTTTATCAAAATTACAAATACCATTACAATTAAAACAAATTAATAGAAGTTTACCTCTACATTTATCGCCAGTTACCTTTTTCAGTCTTCTGATGAAGTTGGCCACTTCTTCATCGTCTTCTGAGATGTCACTGCTATTGTTATCTTCTTTTTCCTTTTTCTTTCCCTTTTTCTTTGATTTCTTGGATTCTTTGAAAGATGCTTCTATACCTGGATTCTCTTGTGTTAGAGCATAATACTAACTTCCCTTGGTGTATTACTTGTCTTAGGCACCTAGATCTTGGTTAATGCATCCCAATGCATTTTTCCTCACTTGATTCGACTTTCTAGAGAGAGTAGGAGACACCATCCTTGATTTTAGGGAGTTTTCCCATTTCTTTAGTAAAATTGTATGTTTTGCATGTCAGTTATGGATAAATTGCACTTTTCATCCTATCATACTCATGTTAGGTGTGGGTTAACTATTTTATAGGTTTAGGCATGTGATTTAGCTATTTTTAAACCACTTTTAGTGGCATTTTCTACTATTAGCAACACGATCAATTCCTCTCTACATATTGGATTGATCTCATTTTAATTTTCAACATATTGAGAACTGATTGTGAGTACATTCATTCTTGTGGAGTAAATTCTTATCTATCTCTCTCTTTTTTGTTTATTTGCAAATTCATTGGATTAGTATTATTTTTCTCATCGAATTCTAGATCCCTCGGGTCTCAAAATTTTACATGGTATCATAGCCTCAGGGAATCTGAGGGAGACACATACTAGTTTTATTTGTAGGTAAAAGATCATCAAAGGAGGCACCAAAAATCAATGGATCAACAAATTTATCCCAAGCATGTTTTCCTAATTCCATTCAACTAATTTTAATAGAAATCTGAGATCACCCTTTCTCTCTGAAGAAAAGGTCTCTACCAAATAACTATGGAAATTGAAGTAGAGCCTGATTTTGTCGATGAGAAAAATGACTTTCTCAATAGAAAAGATATGGCCATAGGATTTATCTACTTGTCTATTTCTCCAGAAATTATCCATCAAGTATATGACTTCTCACAAGACTCAACTCCAAGCAAATTATGGAGAAGATTGGAGGTTTTGTTTGGGAATAAGGAAGACTGCGTGCAAAATGTTGACAAGATAGAGCAAGTGGAAAACCCACTGGAAGATCAATCATCTCAGTTTGAAGAGCCTTCTACACAAGTATCCGCACAAATTTGTATTTTATTAATTATAGATGATGTCTACTCCATTTCATATTTGTTTTATGAATTTCATGTGGAAGATATATGGCATGTATCTCAGGGGTCACATGCAGACACATTTCCATGTGCATTGCATGCATCTCCGAAGACAAAAAGGGAGCCGCACACATTAGACTCAATTCTGATTTTCTAAGAGAAATTTGCAGAAAAAAATTATATATTTGAATTCATCTAGGAAAAATATTCAATTTCAAAAAACAAATCATTTGAAATGGAGTTCGGGAAGTGAAGTTATGATCATTTTAAAATCAACAAAATTTCAACATTTTTCCGGAAATGACCGCACGATTTTCATAGTTTCATCCAAACTTTATTTGGATCTTATTCATTACAAAAAGAGAAAGTGTATATGTTCGGACATCTCAATGGTTCATATACTTCATTAGATCCATGCAGACATCTACATCTTCAACAAAATCTTCAATGAGAACAAACTTGCACAATTGTGAGGTCTTCTTGGAGTGAAGGACATGGTTTCTTAGAAACTTCTTTTTGTTCCTTCTCAGTTTACTTAGCATTTTTTTATGACCTCTTTTTTTAGATGGAGAGGGTTTCCCATAAGTTTTTCCCTCTTTCCTCGTTTTATGAGGGGTTCATTATTGTATTGAGTACCTAAAATGGCCCAGTAGTTGGGACTCACATTTTCTTATTATGTCACTACAGTTAGGATTAAGGGGGGGTGTTAGAGAATAATCCTAACTTCACTTGGTGTATTAGTTGTTTTAGGAACCTATACATTGGTTAATTCATCCCAATGCATTTTTCCTCACTTGATTCAACTTTCTAGAGAAGGTAGGAGACACCTTCCTTTATTTTAGGGAGTTTTCCCCTTTATTTAGTAAACTTGCATGTTTTGCATGTCAGTTATGGATAACTCGCACTTTTCAGCCTATCATACTCATGTTAGGTGTGGGTTAACTATTTTATAGGTTTAGGCATGTGATTTATCTATTTTTACATTTCTTTTAGTGGCAGTTGCTATTATTAGCAACAAGATCAATTCATCTCTACATATTGGATTGATCTCATTGTAATTTTCAACATATTGAGGACATATTGTGAATACATTCATTCTTATGGAATAAATTCTTCCCTATCTCTTTCTTCTTTGTTTATTTGAAAATTCATTGGATTAGTATTATTTTTCTCTTTGAATTCTAGATCTCTCGAGCCTCAGAATTTTACATCCTGTACGGTTGTCATTTCATAGACTATGAAAGTTCCATGTAGTTCATCCATGCTTATTGAATCCAAATCTATTATTTATTCTAGTGATGATACTTTAGGATAAAATCTCATTGGAAGAGATATTAGAACCTTTTGAACAATTATAGATTCATCAATTTCTTCTCTCAATCCTCTAATTGCATTCATTGTTTCATCAACTCGAAGAAGTAAGTTGAAATATTCTTATCTTATTTAATTTTCAACTATTCAAATCGACCTTTGTAAGTTTGGAGCTTTGTTTCCTTGAATTTTTCATCTCCTTCATAAATATTCTGAAGTTTGTCCCAAATTTCTTTTGCGAAGCTGCAGTGCATAAATTTCCCATATACCGAATCACCATGACAATTCAGAAGTTCATTTTTGGATTTTGAATTGTTTAGACTTAGTTTCCTTCCATTTTCATTTGTTGGTGGAGCTGTTGGTTCTTAATATCCATCTACAACTGATTGCCAAACCTCAAATCCTTGTGTCTGTACATATGTTTTCATCCTTTTGGTCTAGAATACATAGTTATGTCCATCAAACTATGGTATTCCTTTTTTATACATATTGTTTCTCTCCATGATCTACCTTTCAGTGGTTAAATTGATTTCTGAAGGAACCTTCTCTAACACTGATTGTTGGATTACTAAGAGGGGGGGTGAATCAGTAATATATATTTTTAATCCTTTTAACCACATTATGCAAGTGTTATTTATATTTATGATCAATATAGAATTATCATCCAATAAGTGCAAAAGTAAATAAACCATGAACAATGAAAAATCATACACATACACAATAAACCAGTATTTTTACGTGGAAACCCAATGCGGGAAAAAAACATGGAATGTTTTTTATTATATGTCTTTAAAAATTACATTCATTGGAAGAACCAACTTCTTTTCTTCTCTAGATACAACTAGAAGGAGGCTCCGACCCCCTATATTTTTCAGGCTACAACCTGAGGGAAGATCCAACTCCCCAATTCTTTGGCTACAACCCCCTATGTTATCTAGCTACATCCATAAGGTGGCTACAACCACCTATCATTTCCCCATCCTTCCACCCTGAAATTTAAGTGAAATGATGAAACCATTTCCACACTATCACTATGCGATATACCACTGTAAACCTGTACCAATCTGTGCCAACAACCTATACCAATATGTGCCAAAAACCTGTAACCAACATGTACCAAATACATTTGATCAACCTGTAACTATAACCTTCCTGTACCAACAAAAACCCAATATGTACATGAATTGTTTGTGCTGCAACTCGCGTATGTACATGACCTATGTGTCATGCAACTTGTGTATGTACGAAACCTGTATATACTGCAACCTGCATATTCCTTCAAAAATTAGGGTTTTCTCTTTCCTAAAAAACTCGAACCTTTTGTTTTCTCTATCACATCAACCTACAACATGTCACTGTGTCTAGACTGTAGTCATTCCCTATGCATACATCCTCATACATATCCCTTAACCAACTACATCTATATCTCTCTAGTCATGTGCCATACAAGTGTGTATAATCATGATCAAGTATAATAACCATCACATGGAATAGGAATCAAACCCTTACTAATATATAACCTCTCAATACATCAATGAATTCACAAATACAATCTCTCAATCATGTACCACAAAAACCCTTAACCGTATGCCAAGAAATACAAGATATGCCTAAACACCAACAAGATGTACTAATGAAAGATATTGATTATACCAACACTGTATTTCCATAGATTTGACAAATCCTAGGGAAAATCCTCAAACCCCCATGACCATATCTCATGTAGAAAACAATATCCAACTACACATAGAAATAATACATACATTTTGAAACTGTAGATAGATATGTTGCTCCTGATCATTGTAGACCTTCCTGGGAGCTTTCTTTCAAACTCTAGAGACCTGACATCTTCATCTTCTCAAGTTTTCATGGATTTCCACATTTGTACGTGATTGTTCCTTCTTCAACATATGTATGTATGTTATATATTATCCTTCAACATGAGTATGTACATGCTCTGTTCCACTGTATCTTGTGTACACCTCAAAAACTAGGGTTTTTTTCAATATTTTTTGCAATTCAGAAACTTTCGTCATCAACCCTTCATGTTACCTTAGACTTCCTTAACTTCAGATGTATCAATGAGTACCTACAATAAACCTTACACAATAATATATATTCAATGTGCTCAATAGGTTCTAATAGGATATCCTTTCTCTCTTATTTATACTTCCATGTAGCTTCCTCAAGGGATTACCTTCTAACCAATTTAACCCAATTTCCTTCTTTTAGGGATAGCCCACTTCTAACCCACTTTTATACAAATGATAAATTATCCACTTCTAGTTGCAACTAAATTATTTTTAATTATTTTCTTATTGCAACAACTTAACCCATGATTAATTCCCAGTTTCACCCACTTGACTAGTCAACTTTTTCTAGGAGCTTCCAGAATAATTTGACTTCTTTGACCTTTTAAATAACTCGTGAGGGTTCTCCAATTTCACAAGGCCATAAATTTATAACTGTGAGGAGTTATGTAACATTCCACACATCACCGAAAATGGAATGACGTGAACTATCCATCTATAGTAGTTTTACATGCAAATATATTAATCTCCATACCATTATACATCAATCAAACTGAAGTCCCTTAACCATACTATTGGGACTACCATAATTTTCCACTAGACATTCTTCAAGGGTTGACATCAATGAAAACCAACCCATTTAATCAACAGTAGGTGTGAATATGTATATATAGATATCATGTATTCATTATTGACGGAGGGGAATTGTGATGTAGGAATGAAAATTGGGTATTTGGAGGAGGTTTTCCTATTCTTTAAGGAGATATTGTATAACTTATCTATATTGGATTTGTGATCCATCCTCACATTCTATACATGGTGTGTAATTATGTTCGGGTATAATAATTCAAGAATTTGGTGCATAATAGTCCTACCCTGACCTACATACTTTGGGGTACTTGGTATTTAGTTTGTTAATGAACGTGGCCATCCTCTTTGAATAAGTCCCACTAGGTGGTTAGTTTGTGGTTAATTAGTATAAGATATTTTTCCTTATGTAATAAGCCCTACTAAGTAGTTGTTGTGTTGTTAATTATTGTAAAAGTATCATCATTATGGAATCATGCCCACTAGGTAGTTTGTAGTCATTAGTGTTGGGACCACCAATGGTTTGCGTAGTGAGAAACTATTTATAGAAGTAAGAAGATATGTTATATTTTGTTAATTATTTTCATTATATTATATATCTTCTCATCTGAGGGTTTCCCCTTGATGAGGCCACTGGACATTTCTCTCTTTATATATTATTAATAAAAGTGTTAATATTCCATAGGTTTTATACTCTTGTTCTTCCTATTTTACTTTCTAGAATTTATAATTATTTTGATATTGCTCATAATTGATTGTTTCTGTTATATAAGTACACTAAATCAACCATGGATAATACAGGAAATTGGTTATAGTTTCTAGGGGTTATAGTGTATTTAGTAGTTAGTGTGTTTAGGGTCATAGTTTTTAAGTGGCGATCATGGCATGGGTCATAAGGGTCGAGGGATATATTGTCATAATGGTTAGGGGATGATTATATTATATATCATAAGTTTTAAAAGGTATATTGTGTTTTGGGTCACAATGGTTAGGGGTCTTGTTGTGGTAAGGGGTTTCTGTTCAATATTTAGAGAATGCTAAATTTGTTAAGGGTCATAAAGGTTAAGGGGTATAGAGGGGTACAATGCCAAAATGTTGAGGTGGTGAATATGATATTATGGTTTACAGGGGTTAGTAGTATTAGTGTGTCTACAATCATTAAGGTTGTAATATGAATAATATACAATACATGATATAGACTATCATATGAGCGAGAACATGTCATTGGGAGATTTGAACCTTTGTGGGGGGGTGGTAATGTTGTTTATTTACTAACCACTCAAGCCCCCATTAACATTATATTATTAATAATTATTTTTATTTTTATTTTTAATTGAAAAAACTAATTTATATTAGTAAAAATTTGCAACCACGATAAAGAGTAGAATAATACATACTTGATTCGATATATGGTTGAGAAACACTATTTTGATACAAAATGCTAACTTCTCTATCAAATAAAAAGTGTCTAAGTCTGTGTATCTCCTAATGTAGTTATAAGTATAAATCTTAACATATTTCTAGAGAAGGAAAGCAACTTTAAGAAACATTGAAATAAAAAGGACTAAGAGAGTTTAACTTTAGTGTCCACTTCATTATGTCCTCTTGTGTCCTGAGCTAGTATATGAAGAATTTGTTGCATCGTATTTCCATCATAAGCTATTGTTGAAACCACTATACTAACTACCTAACTCAGTTTCATGGTGTAAATTTCCATCAACGTTGCAATATTTTGTTTGAGAAGCTAGTTCTCTTGCTTCAATTGTTGAATAATTTTTTATTCGATATTAATTGTTTATGAAATTACCACAATTGCCTTGTCTTGAATCTCCTCATGATCTCAAATTATGTATTCAATGTGAGAGATGGAATGATTTATGGCCAAAATATATTAATTTTTCACTCGAAATTTCCTCTTGACCTCCTGTAATTCACACCCATTACATTGGAAATAAAATTTATGGTCGCGCCACAGTGGCACTGAATCCTTACTACAAGAAAAAATGACCATCAATTCATGAATAGAACCCAAAAACACCCTGTAATTTGACTAGCAGATCCAAAAAATGTGCTAATAAAAATGCTAAAGAGTCCCAAACCAAAGAAATGATTTTTGGTCTAGAAGGAGCAAACATTTATGTTTCAATTTCTACCAAGGTCAGCACAAAGGAACCCAATGACCTCCCAAACGGGTCCGTAAAAAAACTATGTTATCATTGAATCATATGTAATGATCCCATTAGCTATGGAAGACAATAAATGAAATCAGGGGAGAAATCTCCCACCTTCATTGATAATTAATTGAGGGGATGGAAAATAAGTCCATGCATGCATTAACCTAATAATGAGAGAAAAGGATGTGTATACTAAATTAATTCAGGTGCCATGCAAAATACTACCATGTACAACTTACATATATGTTAGATGTGGTTCTTGATGATCCTTATAATTTTTATTAGTGGTATGGGGATTCCCCCCAAAACATTAAAATTATTAACATTTATCTTAAGGTAGACATATAGGTTTTAAAGCCTGATTTTTCTTTAGAATATATTGATCAAGTTTGCAATATTTCTTAGCGATAATTTCTTCTCTATAATTTAGATTCATTCGTACATGATATTAATCCACCTTCTAGAATCAATTTTGTTCCTTTGATATTCTCTAAACTACTCTAACTAGAGTGTGATGGTCATGTATCGATTGACTTATAATTCCCACTATTATTAGTTCTGAGTCTCATATGACTATTATGTTGTTGGATTACTAAGAGGGGGTGAATTAATAAGGAGCAATTTATACCACTTATTAATCCTTTTAACCACAATGTATATTCATTTAACTTATTCAACAATGTTCATCAGTTCATCATTAATATGTTATTGCATCATATAACATTAACATCCATCAATGCATAATAAGAAATAATAGACACATCCACACAATGCACAATACACGAGTATTTTACATGGAAACCCAATGCGGGAGAAAACCATAGAATGTTTTTCTTATATGTCTTTAAGAATTACATTCAAGGAAGAACCAACTTCCAATTCTCTAGCTCCAACTAGAAGGAGGCTCCAACCCCCTATATTTTCAGGATACAACCTGAGGGAAGATCCAACTTCCTAATTCTTTAGCTAGAACCAGAAGCAGGCTACAACCCCCTGTGTTCTTTGGCTACAACCACCTGTCCTTGCCCCATCCTGCTACCCTGACATTAAATTCCATATAGATGATGAAACCACTGTCACACTGTCATTGTGAGATATACCACTGTAAAGTTGTACCAATATGTGTCAACAACATGTAACCACCTTGTACCAATAACTTGTGATCAACATGTACCTGTAATCAGTATTTACCAACAAAACCCAACATGTACGTGAATTGTATATGTTGCATCTCGCATATGTATGTGCCTTGACTATTCTACAGCCTCCATATGTACACATCTTGTCTATACTACAACCTGTGTACACCTTCATAAGGATAGGGTTTTCACCTTTTCTGAAACTTCAAACATTTTTCTTCCTTTGTCACATCAACCTGAAACCTGTCACTTTGTATTATCTGTAGTTTTTCCTTGTGCATACATCATCTTACATATCCTTTAAATAAGTGCATCTATATCTCCCTATTCATGTGTCTTGCATGTGTGTATAATCATGGAAAAGTGTAATAACCCTCACTAATATACAACCTCAAACTACCCAACAACGTCACCAACACATCACATACAAAAACCCTCAACCATGAACATCAATACCTGTACCTTTTACCATACCATGTGTCAACCATGAAATGTATCTCATATATCATATCAAGCATCAAACATGTACTATACCATGTACTATAAGATATGTTGAATAAGTAATACCAAAACTATATATCAACCAAGTACCATCACCACTAAGAGATGTATCCTATGCATGTACTACGATATGCAAAGTGTATATCTCAATAATGTATCAATATCAATGGTATAATACTAACACAACAACCATACTCCTTGTACCAATGTACAATCAATGTATCTCACCCAACATGTACCATATACCATGAAATTACTCTAGTCACATGCCTCAATCATGCCCCTCAATATCACAAATATGTACTCTCATAACACAATATGACAAGCCTCAAGTATATTCCAACGCAACAAAGATGTTCCTCTGACAAAGAACCATAACAATCATATACTAAGTACCAAGAGTGTGTCTCAAGCATGTAATAGTCTTACCTCAACCATATACCATAAAGAGCCTCCAATACATACGTTAAGCATGTGCTATATCATCCAATATTCAATCCTAAAACAAATACATAAATGACATGCCTTTACTCATGAGAACCTATAGAATGTTGACCTAGGAACTTGTTTTAGACTTCAGGTACCTTGTACTAACATCCACTCAAGTTTTTCATGAGTTTTTCAAATGTACACTACATCTTCATGTACATATTGCATACATACGCTACCTCATCTACTGTCAGCCGTCATCTGTATGCTCTCTCTTATACTATCAACCCATGTACACGTCACAAACTAGGTTTTTTTAAGTTATGCAAATCCGAAACTTTCATCGTCAACTCTCCTTTACTACCTTAGACTTGCATAACTTGATGTATCAATGTGTACTTGCAATAGACCTTTCACAAAATAGATATTCAATGATATTCAAATAGGTAGGGTTAGGTGCTAATGGGAGTTCCTTGCTCTCTTATTTATACTCTCCAAGTATCTTCCTCAAGGAGTTACTTTCTAACTAAATTTACCCAACTTCCTTCATCTAGGGCTAACCCACTTCTAACCACTTTTCCACTTACAACCACTTTAACCACAAATACTAGTGTCTCCACTTCTAGTTTCAATCCCTTTATTATTTAAATAATTTCTCTTTGCACCCACTTTAACTACTTTATTATTTAAATAATTTCTCTTTACTCACAACTTCTTGTTGCAACTAACTTTTTTATAATTAGGAAATTCATAACTTCATTTCCCTTAACTAACTTCTTGTTTCAACCACTTTATTATTTAATTTATTTCTTGGTCAACCACTTTGACTATTCAATCTTCTCATCACAACTAGTTTACCATAGTTACCAAACTCAACTTCTTGTTACAACTAATCTATTTTTAATTATTTTCTTAATGCAACAACTATACCCATGATTAACTCCTAGTTACCATCAATTTTACTAGTACACTTCTTCTAGGATCTTCTAGAATAATTGACTTATTTGACCTTCTAGGGGCTTCTAGATAACTCATGAGGGATCTCCAACTTCATATGGCCATAAATATCTAACCGTGAGGAGTAATGTGACATTCCACATATCACTGGAAATGGAATGACATGTACTATCCATCTAGAATAGTATTACTTTCATATTCATTGATCTTCATGCCTTTATACCTAAAAAAAACGTGTGTCCCTTACCCATACATTTATGCTATTAGACATCACTACCGGAATTCTCCAAGGGTTGACATAAATATCTAATGGTTGACATCAATCTACAATATCACTCTCCAATGGTTGACATCAATGACAACCAACAATCCAAACCAACTTCCCAACAACCTAAGCCAATTGTTTGACATATGTCTTAGTATTGGTCAAAGATGATTAGTTTAAATCCCATGTACAAATACATTTCCTCAACTTGGTTGTTAGTGGATCAAACTAATCCCAAAGAAAATGGTATTCATTCTATTCCTTTGGGATCATAGATGATCCCCCCATTCATGTCTCCCCTAGATTACCTCTTGAAATCCCATTAAATAAAATAGTACATTTTTTTTATTTCTACCTCCAATTTATAAGCTCTTCCTCACCCATTCTAAGTTTCCACTTCCCCTTGGGTGCATTTATAATCAGTTGCTTTTGAATGACCACTTTCCATAGGTTAAGAATGTCTCTTACTCAAATTATCTCTACATGATACATATCATACCCTGATATCCCTTTTAAACTTTGATTCTGAATAGATTTCGCTATCAAATTGCATGCCAAAGATACTACCCTAAAATGAGAGAGGTTCGTTTAATGAAACATCATCATATTCCAAGCTAATTATATCTCCCATAAAACAAATTTAGGAATGACATGCAAATATTCATTAAAATACTTTTTTTTTTAAATGATCCTGAGTATCTTTGCTTCCAACGTATAAACATATCAAACCAAGATCCTGGGAGTGTAACTCTTTCTACGATATCCTTGTATGTGTACTCCCATACTTTCCTAGAGAAAAAAAAAATCAAATAACATATGGTGAATATTTTCACTTGCCTCACAACAAAGAACACACCTGGAGGGGCCCTCTATCCCTCTTTTTTGGAGATTTTTAGTTGCTAAAAATTTCCCATGAGCCAAGACCTTGCATAAGGAATTTACTTTGGGGAGCGAATCAAATTTCTAGATGTACTACCATCGTTTCAATTTTGGTGGAAAACAAGAGTCTAGAAGAAGACCATTGTATCCTTATTTTATCGTGTAACCTTTCAAGATCCACCCCCAATCATAAGGCACAAAAGGATCAATTGGGGTGCATCTTGATAGCATCTTGTATAGAATATTTACTTGACTAGAGAGATTCTAGAGGAGAAATATTTTTCCAACCTATCCATCTTCCTTCCTCACTTCACTCAGTGATTCCTGAGAGATTAAGGTAGCCATGCCTTAGACACCAATCTTCTAAAGGTCTTTAATTCTCTATAGTTTCTAATGGTTTCTTTCCAAGAATTATGTTTTTCCAAAGATTTATTAACTTCCCATTTCCTAGAATCCATGATAGTTTGGAAGGAATTATAGGTGATTCTAATTTGAAAATCCTATGTGTGTTTGACCCTATGAAAGTTGGCAATGAAGAGTCAAGGCATATTTTCCCTAATCCATTAAAATATTTGTAGTGAATCACATCCTTCCACCATTCTTGTTCTCCTATCACTAATATCCAAGGGATTTTGGCTCCCATTACTATATTCATAAGAGGCAAAAATATTTTATTGTAATCCCCCCTATCTTTACCAGGTCATATGATATTGCACTTGATAAGATGTAATTTTTTTTAATTAGACTTACCTCCTTCCCACAAGAATTTTCATATGTTTATTTCTATCGATTCCATGATTCATTTTGAAGCAAGCATGGTTGTGCACTGATATATATCAAGAGCAAAGAGGATGAACTTGAATAAAGTTATCTTCCTTTCCGGATTTAACCATGTTTCCCGCCACTACTAAATTATTTTCTCTATTGTTTTAGGACCCCTACGCTACTGTATGAAAAATTGAATTGAGAAACCATCCTGGCCTTGGTGCTTTGTTCTATTCAAGGTTCCATATAGCTTATTCAATTTCTTCCTCTTCTATTTTTTAAAAAGGAATGCATTTTCTTCCCTAGTTATAATACGAGGTATGTGCTCTAAAATTTATCTATTGTATAAATTATTATCTTATTCTTCCTCCTATGTATATAAATCCTCAAAGTGTTTCTTATCTGCATCCTGAATGTTTACAAACTCATATATACTTTTCCCACCTTCTATTTGAAATTTTTTACTGTGTTTTTCTCCCTTCTTTCCTTGGCTTGTTTATGAAATAAATTAGTATTCTTGTCTCCTTCTTTGAACAAAATTCTTAGTGACTTCAATCTCAATTCATATTCCTTCTTTTTATAAGTTTCTTGCATTTTTTGGCATGCTTATCTCTCTTCTTGCAAAATTTGTTCTTAATGTATGCTTCTTCCATGACTTGTTATATTTCCTCAAAATCTCTTTGGAAGTTTAATATGTCTTGTTCTATAGGTACAATTACATTCTTGGCCCATCACTTTAAATATTGTTTTGTTGAACTCAATTTTTTCTCCAAAATGTAAATCAGGGAAACTAAGATGGGGAGTCTCTATACCTCTCTTAAAAGTGTGAAAAAATCCCCATTATACAACCAAAGGGGGTTAAATATAAAGGGAATTAGCCCAAAATTCTTTGTGGATTATAGGGATAACACAATAGGTTTATGATTGAAAATTGCAAAAGGAATTGTTTTTTATGAGATCTGTAAGTCTAAAAGGAAAAAATCACTATGAATAAGAAATCTATCAAGGAGAGCAAAAATGTGGCATGGACCCACCCTTTTATTGTTCCAAGTAAGATTTCCCTTAGTTGGCTTGACATCTACTAAATTTCAATCAGAGATCAAATATTCCTTTCTTAATTTCATGGGATCACAAATAACGTTTTCTCCTCTCTTTTATAAATTGAACAATATTGTACTGAAATCCCTAGCCACAATACAAGAGTGTAAAACTAGAGTTTCCTTTATGGCATACAATGAGTTCCAACATCCTATATTATCAATATGTATAGTCGACATGAAAATATTAATGAGAGTAAAATATATACCTATATATTTTTAATTAAAGCAAGATCAAATCCAATGTTGTGAGCAAACAAAAGCCTTTATCTCAAGTTTTGAAGTGTCCCATATTGTTGATATTCCTCCTAATTCTCCTCTTGGTCTTATTTTCAACCCTTCACTATCCTTCCAAATCTTTTCCCAGCTTGAATAATTTCATAGGCTTCCATCTTAGTCTCCTAAATGAGAATTACAATAGGATTCTCTATTTTAATAAGGTCTCTAAAAGAATCTACTTTGCTTTCCCCCATGAAACACCTGCAATTCTAAGAGATAATTATCATGGATAGGAAAAGAGAGATGGAGCACCTCTTTATGGTTCCAGAGATGCATAAACCTATTTTTCCTTTCTTTCTTTCCTGGTATGTCCAAGTGAAGATTCAATGGAATGTTGATTCCCCATTGCTTTCTCATGATTTTTTGTTTCTTCCCTCTTGTCTCTATTTGATTTTCTTCCTACTCTTTCGATAATTTTACCTCATTAGATTTCTCCTTCTTCTTAATCCTAGTGTGCCTTCCTTCTTATAAAAAATTTCCCCAATTGGGGAGGGGGATTTTCCACAATGGGTTATGTATCCTATTGTCTCTCGATGTTTATATCTTCCTCCTCAATTTATGTGGTTTGTTGCATTTGTTTTGGGAATTATATATTTTGTATAGTAGGGTTTAGGTCCAAGACTTCTTGAAGTTTTGACTACATCTCCACTCCATGTTCTATTGAGTTTTTTACTAGAGCCTCATATCTATTTAAAGGATTCATAAAATATTCAAATGGTTGTCCTTTGTTGGCTACTGTGTTGGTTTCCGACAGATTTGTGGAATTTGTCTTGAGATGGATCCCCAAAATGTTTGGAGGAAGATAGTGCTAATATTTGACCAACTCCCTTACTTTACGATTCCCTTTTCTTCACAAGTTTCCAATATTTTCTCTCCTCATTGTTGTTTGAGGATGCCCCTAGGGGTTTTTTTGCACAATATTTTGCAAAATGCCTATATTCATTTCATATTTTGAATTTGAAAGGAAGTTGTTCATAATCTAGTTTCTGAATGTGAGGCCACCCATCTAGTGTTAAACATATGGCTTCTAGTAAATGCTTTTCGATATCCACTTCTACACAAATTTTCTCACAAACATACAATGACATATTGGGTTCCAAATTATATATGTATTTTCCCAAAGAATATCCCGTACACTTGAGAACATCATCTCCCTAAAAATGAAGGGTAAAATGAGGGAGGTGTACCCATACCAGAACAAATAAGGGGATGTCCACTTCTGGATCAAAATCCAACATTCATAGACTGAGATACATAGCTTTGGAACCAAGAGAATATGGGTTTGTTTGGAAAATGAGGTCTATATCTTCCTTGAACTCGAATAAGAAGGTATAAAATCCATGGCCACATATGAAGTGATCCATCCTACATTTGATCAAAGGATGCCAATTCTTGGTAAGATAGGTTTCCATTTGTTAAGGAGAGGTCCATAATCCAATGAACTAGTTGACCAACCCTTTTTTTGTGAAAGAAAGGGATCGACAACAAGCCAAAATTTATGGGAGGTTCACTTCAGGGATCTGGTCAAGCTTATTCACAAACCATGATTGGTTCAGCTTGGATACATGTTTGCCTATAGATTCGACCAATCATTTGAAAGATACAATGTCAGAATCAAATTCAAGAAGAGGAATAATGAATCCCCCTAATATGGGTGCAGGCTTGGCAGCCCCAAAGAGGTCAAAGAGGAAAGCGACAAAGGATTAGGGTTTAGAAGAGTGAAAGATTAAAAATCATATTAATAATAACATTATTATTACTTATTGTTATTATTTATTGTGTAATATATATTACTATCAATATTCATTATTTATTTTTGTTAATATTATTTTTAATAAGTTTTTTTCATTTGGTATCAACACAAGTCTTAATAATGCTTCAATAAAGGCATCATTTTTCTCCCATAACGATGTATTTTGATAAGTTTAATTAGATGTTATTTTAGAGATAGTAAAGGAAATTTCTATAGTCATGAAATATGATTTCATATGATCCATGTAATGTTTAAAGTTGAGACCATTGATTGCAAAAGTGGCCATTTCAATGTATTTTTAGGGTGGAAATTTTTCTTAGACATATCTTAGGTTGCAAATCATCCAACATATTGTAGTGAAGCCACACAAGGGCTATGTATATGGAATCCAAGTTGTCTTGTAAGAGGAAGAATAATACATTTTAGTATAACAAGCATGATAAGGATGATCCTTATGATGAAAGTAATGGTTGAGGGAAGAAAAAAAATAGATATTCTTCTAAGCCATGGTTTTTCAATTTACAAGCCATGGTATGGACCTAAAACTTGATATTTACCCTAATGTAGTTTCTTTGACTAAGAAATACTTAATGAATATCTTATCTATAAGGTTTAATTATCTCTTAAAACTTTATTTTTAATTCTAGAGATAAAATGTTTATGTATATTTATAATGATTAATTGGGGAGGTTTGTGATTTTATTATATTTTAAGGGTCTAACTAAGGATATAATATAGGTTGTATTTTAATATCTAAAGGTCATAATTATAACTTCACAATATAACTAATCATTTATAGGACTTAATTAGGGATCAACATAACCTAACTAAGGATATATGAAACCTAATTATAGTTTTATAGTGCATTCATTTAGATTATTATTTTGTAACAACATGAATCAGATTTTGATGTTAGAAGACTCTAAACATTCATGAAAAAAATCATGGAACAACTATGAAAAATAAGTGAAGCATTACTAGAATATATGCACATGTGCGTTGTAAAAATACTATGTCAAAATTTAATAGTTAACAACGAAAAATTGGAGTCAACAAGACTACTTCAAATGTTTTGTAAAAAAACAAACAAAATACTAACCAAGATTCATATTTTTACCCCTTAATTATAGATCTTTATTACCCTGTTATGGATCCATAAAACCGAATTATATCTTCATAAGCTAATTAACGATTTACAAATTTTAATTAAGAATATGTCGGGTCACACACACACACACACACACACACACACACACACACATATATATATATATATAAACTTGTCATGTCTACAAAGCCTTAGATACTATATTTTAAGAATATGTCGAGCCATATATATATATATATATAAACTTGTCATGTCTACAAAGCCTTAGATACTAGATTTTTTTATGCTTTTAAAGGGTTTTCCATTGTAATAAATTTTATGTAGTTATATGTTAGAATATCTTGTTTGTATGGCATAAAGATGCCTAGTCTTAACTAAATCACTAGGGAATAAAGGAAAAGATCATTCCACGGAACAACAATAATACTAAATATATTCTTACATGTAAATTTAAGCATAAATTGTGGTGCAATAAAGAATTAGAGGATAAAATAAAATTTAGATACTATAAGGAGGTGATCAACCATATTCTAGAAGATCAAAACTATCTATTTGGGCATTGGACAATTCCAAAAACACCATGTGAGGAAAGAATTTATCATTTTTGTGACGCTAAGAGGATTGAATATGAAAAGTAAATTCTCTTAGAATGTCCTGCGTATATCCAAACTAGATCTCTGTTGGGTATGTGTTATATTCTTTGCACGAGTAGTAGTGTCTGAACGTCTGCGTCGGGCACATAGGGGGGTTAGAGGGGGGGTGCAGGGGGGTTCGGGGGAAGCGCCCCCGAAATTTTTTTTCGCACCGGGATGACATATTACTAGGACAACATATTTCCGGGACGACATATTTCTGGGACCACATGATATTTACGTGGTTTTTTGGCACATGGTTTTTTGCCGATGGTTTTCTATTTCTGGTTAAGGAATTAGAGTTTTGGACTAATCCAGGTCATTGGGTTAGGGTTTTTGATGACACTAGATCCTATATGTATATTGTATTGTAAACAATGTAACACAATGTATGAATATAATATATGTTGGTTTTCCCGGTTTGGGTTTCGAGGTGAAAAATCTCTGTGTAATGTTTGTATTTTCCATTGTATCTTTTTTGTTCTTTTTTGACTATCAGTTTGCAGTAGATATTGTACAAGGTTAGAATTTACATTTGGTATCAGAGCTTTATTGGCTTCAAGGGGACGCCTTTGTTGTCAAGGGTTTGGCTCGGGACTGTGATAAGCCTTGTTACAGTGGGAGATCTGCGGTATTGTTTTTCAGGTGAAAAGAAATGGCAAGCAATT
>JASDQU010099704.1:13688-33769 GCA_032191745.1 Picea mariana | reverse complement strand
TTGTATGCTTTTATTTTTCTTGAGTACCAAACTAGTGTTCCTTTATAAGCTTGAGAGTCAAATTTTCCAATCCTGCCATCTTCTCTTTTGATATAAAATTTTCTTCTGAACACTTTGAAATGCTTCACATTTTTTGGTCTTGTTTTCCATATCTCGTAGGGATTATTATCATTGTTATTTCTAAGCATTATCATGTTTTGGATATGAAATTTTTTATGTACTTCCATTACCCAAAATATGTCTTTCATCATGGAAGCATTCAACATGTTTCTAGGCATTTCCTGCATTGTTTTGTTCTTTCTTTCGACAACTCCATTTTGCTGAGGTGTCCTGGCTAATGAGAATTGTATTTTTATTCCATGTTCACTATAGAATTCCATGAATTCCTTTGATGTAAACTCTCCTCCATTTTCTGATCTCAAACACTTGATTTTCAACTATGTCTTAGTTTCAACAAACTCTTTGTATATCTTGAAATGTTTGAATACCTTTGAATTCTTCTTAAGAAAACAAATTGTATTCATTCTTGTGTAGTCATCAACTAGTAGCATAAAGTATTGTTCATCATTCAATCCCTTCATTATTATTGGTCCAACTAGATCAGTATGTATAATATCTAGCAATTTTTTTGTGGAGTACTCTTTTGATTTGAAATTGGTCCTAGTTTGTTTTCCTTGTAGAAAATTCCTGCATAGAGTATTTGTTGGTTTTGAGATCACATGCATTTCTCTTATTTCTTCATTTTTTCTGATTTTGACAGGATTATCAAAATTTATGTGACCCATTCTTTTGTTCCAAAGCCAACTTTCATCATCCTTTCCTAAGAAAATTTTTCCTTTTCCAATTTCATTTAGTACATAAATGTTGCTTGGGGTTCTTACAATTGTAGCTACCAGCTTGTCTGGTCCTTCTTTTCTTGTCTCACATTTTTTTGAGTCAAACATAAGTCTGTTTCCTTGATCACATTTGACATACACTTAGTAGATTGTGTTTCATGTCTTCGACTTGTAGAACATTTTCTTCTCGGGCATCCTTGCTTCCAAGCTTGACTACGCCTCTTCCTATAAATATGGTTGATTTTTCATTCCCAAATGAAACGGATCCATCTCATTCCTTATTCAATGTTAGAAACCTATCATTATCACTTGTCATATACTTCCACTGTCAAAATACCATCCACAATTCTTGTGTTGAGCTTGTAGGGAAAGAGTGCATTCTTTAATGTTGAATTTATCATGCTTCCTTATTAATATACTTTGTGGTTCCTATATGTGACTATTGATATTCTGTTGTGATTCTCTAGGAGGAAAAATCAACCTACAATCTTTGGCCATGTTTCCAAAGTTGTTGCACTTGTAGCATTCTACTTTATCACTCAAGGATTTGAATATGTTGTAACTTCTTCTTTGTGCTTCATGAGACCTTCTTGGATAACCACTTATTGTGTAGCCGTCATATTTTATTCTATTCTTAGTATTGGATAGAAAATTCATAGATTTGTTCCCAAATTTATTACATGAATAACATAAACCAAGAAAAATAGTTTGATACATGGTTGTGGAAGATCTTCTGAATGGCACTTCTCTTTTGAATCCTTATTCTTGTCGGGGTATTTCTATTGTTGGCTTCTTTTGATTCTAAATTATGAATCTTCTGGGTTGTATAGTTTATCTATAATACTCTTCTTGGATCTTCTTGTCTTATTTCTTTTTGGGATATCCTCTGACTATTTTTGCATAGCTTCTTTATTATGTTGTCTTGAAGCTTGATACTTTCTCTGTTTGGTTATATCTTAGTCTAGATATTTCATAGTATGTCCTTTGACTACCAATTATTTCATCCATTACTTTGGTGTTGTTCTGCTGCATGTCCTTATTCTAAAGATCATTTCTTACCATGACTATTTCTGATTCCAAGACTTCAATCATTATGTCCTTTTCATATAACTAACCTGTATGTGCTTCTTTAATTCTTTTTTCTTCTTCTTCTTGGATTTTTAACTTCACAGTCATCTATTGTATTTTTAACACTTTGATGCAACACTGAATTCATATCGCTCATGCTCCCCCTGTGACCATCGCTCTCCCTGGAAACATGCCTCTTATATATCTCTCCAGGCATCTAACTCTTTATTCTACATATGGTGAATATCTCCCTCTTTAACATCAATGAAAAAGGTAACTTCCCGTCTGGTGTTTCTCCCCCTGACTGAACTATCCTTGGGGTTGCTCTCCCTGACTGAACTCTTCCTGAAACTGCTCTCCCAACTTGAATTTTCCTCTTTATGGTGCTTCATCATGTAAATACAATACATATAATATAACCATTCAAAAGAATTCATTTTGGAGTAGAAATTACTCCAAGTCTCTTTGAAGATACTCAAAGGCTTCCCTTGGAAGCAGTTTTGTAAAGATATCTACAACCCATTCTTTTGTTCCCACATATTCAACTCTTATGTTATTCTCTGCAACCTTTTACCATAGAAAGTGATACTTGATTGGAATGTGCTTCGTCTAGGAGTGCATTGCTATCTTCTTTGAGATATTTATGGCACTTGTATTATCACAATATATTGGAATGGGCTCATCATACTCAACCTATATATCTGTTAGATTTTTTTCATCCATAGAACCTGTGTACAACATGTTGTCGCTGCAATATACTCTGCTTCGACTATATACAATGATATTGATGACTATTTCTTAATTAGCCAAGATACCAAACACTCATCCAAGTAGAACGATGCTCCACTTGTTCTTCTTCGGTCGTCAATGCAACCTTCCCAATATGCACATCTGTAGGAAATAAGTGCTAAATACTTTCCTTTTCAATACCATAATCCAAACTCTTTTGTACCATTGAGATATCTAAATATCCTCTTCACTACTAGAAAATGTGATTCCTTTGGTGCTTCTTGAAATCATGCCACCTGTCCAACTTCCTGCATTACATCTGGTTTGGATGATGTCACATAAAGTAGGATTCCAGTAATTTACCTATACCGCCTCTGATCTTTAGAATTTGAATCATCATCTTTACTTAACTTGCAAATGATTTTCATATGAATATTAATTGGTTTGCAATCTTCCATTCCGAACCTCTTTAGCATTTCTCTGATATACTTAGTTTGAGAAATAAAATTTCCTTGGTTTCTTTGACATATCTAAATACCTAAAAGGAAGGATAGTTCTCCAAGTAATGACATTTCAAATTCATTCTGCATATCCTTTGCAAGTTCCTAGCTTAACCTGTTGTAATCACTTCCAAAAATAATATCAACAACATAAACTTAAATTAACAAAATACTATCTTGAGCTACCTTGATGTATAGGTTGTTGTTTGCATTTACTTTTCTGAATCCTTCCTACTGTATCTATCTGTCCAATCCAGAATACCATGCTTTGGGATCATGTTTTAGACCATTCAAGGCCTTCTTCAACCTACACACATAATCTTCATTCTCTGAAAAATGAAATCCTTCTAGTTTCTCAATGTAGACTTCTTCCTCAAGGATGATTTCACATCCATACGATACACTTTAATATTCTTGTGGCATACATAAGCTAGGATTAATCTAATTGTTTCCATTCTAGCAACTGGCACAATTGTCTCTTCAAAGTGGATACCTTCAACTTGTGCATATCCTTTACATACCAATCTAGATTTGTTCCTAGTAACCTATACATCTTCATTCAATTTATTTATGAAGACCCACTTTGTTCCGATCAAATTCTTGTGCCTTGGTCTTGGAACCAATTCCCAAGTGTCATTCTTCTCTATTTGATCCAAATCTTCATTCATGTCCTTTTTGAAAAACTCATCCTTGTTGGATTCTTCAAAATTGTTTGGTTCAATCGAAGATAAGAGTGCTAGGTGCAATTTTTCTAGTGAATGAATTCTTATTCTAGTTTCAGTTCCTGCATCTTTGTTCCTAATGATCTGATATGAAGGATGATTCTTATGTATTCGTTTGCTAGGTGTCTTTGGAGGTACTTGGTGTACGTTCTCTTCTACTTCTATTTGATCTTCTTTATCTTCTCCTTCTGCTGCTTCTTCATCCTTTTCTTCTTCTTCATAAACATGTTCCACTGACTCCTTTTCTTCTTCCTTTAATTTTCGTCCACCTATTTCATGAATCGTTAGATTGATGCTTTCCACAAATTTGTTGAGCCTTAGATTGTAACAATTGTATTATTTCCTTGTACTTGAGTAACCAAGAAGTATACCTTTTTCCACACGAGAATCAAACTTTCCCATTATTCCATATTCCCTTTTGATGTATCATTTTCTTTCGAAAACTTTAAAGTGCTTCATATTTGTTGGGATTTGTTTCCATAGCTCGTAGGGAGATTTGTCACTTTCGTTTCTGAGAATTACTATGTTTTTAATGTTAATTGTTTTATGTACTGCATGTGTCCAAAAAAAATCTATCAAATTAGAATCCATTAACATTGTTAAAGACATTTCTTGTACTGTCTTGTTCTTTCTTTCAAAAACTGCATTCTGTTGAGGTGTCCTAGTGATGAAGAATTGCCTTTTTATTCCATGCTTGTTGCAGAAATACATAAATTCCTTTGAAGTAAACTCTCCTCCATTGTCTGATCTCAAACATTTGACTTTTGAATCCATTTCATTTTCAACCATTTCCTTGTATAGCTTGAATTTTTCAAATGCTTCTGATTTCTTTCTGAGAAAAACAACTGTAGTCATTCTTGCATAATCATCAACCAATAACATAAATTATGGCTCACCTTTTAAAACCTTTGTTCTAGTTGGTCCAGTTAGATCAGTATGAAAAATTTCTAGCTGTGTTGTTGTGGAGTATTCCTTTGATTTGAACTTGGTCTTCGTTTGCTTTCCTTCTTGACAATGCTTGCATAATGTGTTTGTTGGCTTTGTGATCTGGGGAATTTCTCTGACTGCTTTTTTTTTCTAACTTTGACAAGGTTTTTGAAGTTAATATGACCCATTCTTCTATGCCATAGCCAACCTTCATATTCCTTACCTATACAACACTTTTCATTTCCAGTTTCACTTAGTACATATGTGTTGCTTTAAGTTCTTATAGTTGTTGCAATCAGTTTTCCTGAACCTCCTTTTATTATCTCACACTTATGTGAATCGAACATAAGTTTGTGACCTTGGTCACACATTTGACTTACACTTAGAAGATTATGTTTCATATCTTACACTAGTAGAACATTTGCTTCCTTGGTATTCTTGTTTCTAATTATGATTATTCTTTTTCCAATGATTATAGTCGAGTCATCGTTTCCAAAGGAGATGGCTCCATCTCTTTCCTTACTCATTGTTAGAAACATGTCTTCATCTCTTGTAATGTGCTTTGAATATCCATTGTCAACATACCAACCACATTTCTTGTGTTTAGCTTGTAGAGAGAGTGTGCATTCTTCATTGTTAAATTGATTATGCTTTCTTATCCATATTCTCTATTGAGGTTCTTATCTGTGACTGTTGTAATTTTGTTGTGATTCTCTAGGAGGGACTATCATTCTAAAATATTTGGCCATGTATCCAACATTGTTGCACTTGTAGTATTCCACTTCAGTGCTCAAAGATTCAAACCTAGTGTATCTTCTTCTCTGTGTTTCACTAGGACTTCTTAGATAATCATTTTGTGCATGATTTTCAAATTTCTTTATGTTCCTACTATTAGCTCTACAATTTACAACTTTATGTCCAAAAGCATTACATGCATAACATAAACCAAAAGATGTATTTGGATGCCTGGGAGTTGAAGATATTTTGAAAGGAGTTAATCTTTTGAATCCTTCTTCTTCCTGAGGCCCTCTTGTTTCTAATTGTCTCTGATTCTGAAATATGAATCTTCTAGGTGGAGGAATGCCCCTGTGATCTTCCCTGTAAAACCTCTTGTCTCCTCTCACTATCTCTGCATAGCTTCTTGGTTGTGTTTCTTGATATGTAGTTTTGGAACTTGAACCTCTTCCTGTATGGTTATATCCTAGCCTAGACTCGTCATAATGTGGCCTTCAACTGTTGATAATGTTATCCAAAACCTTTGAGATATTCTACATGTTTTTCTATTGAAGGTATTTTCTCAATGTGACACTATTCGCTTCCAAATTTCCAATGATCATGTCCTTTTCTTCCAACTGTTATTTAAGTGCTTATTAGATTCTTTTGTCTTCTTCAACTTGAAATTTTAAATTAGAGATCATCTGCTCCAATTCTTCAGAGTTGGAATTTTGTGCTTCCTCTTTTCTTCTTAGTTCTTCCTGTAATGATTCATTTTTCTTCTTTTCCCTTTTTATAACATCTATGGCACTCAACAATTCTTGTTTGTAGACAACTTATTCTTGTTCATATTATTCTTTTGTGTCTTCTTTATTGGAGTTCTCTATTTCCATGAATATAACTTGTTTTGTCCCACTTTCAATGACTTCAACTTTGTCTGAAGAGGAGTTGTCTTCTTTGGTGCATAAAATATTCTTGAAGACTTTCTTTTTGGTTCTTTTTCCTTTAAATGTTTGTTTTCTATTTGAATCATCTTCTTCATTTATTTATTTTTCTTATGAGGACATTTGTTATCAAAATTACGAATACCATTACAATTAAAATGAATTAACAAAAATTCACCTCTACATCTATCGCCAGTTCCCTTTTTCAGTCTTCTGGCAAAGTTGGCCACTTCTTCATCGTCTTCTGAGATGTCACTGCTATTGTTATCTTATTTTTCCTTTTTCTTTCCCTTTTTCTTTGATTTCCTGGATGCTTTGAAAGATGCTTCTATACCTGGATTCTCTTGTGTTAGAGCATAATACTAACTTCCCTTGGTGTATTACTTGTCTTAGGCACCTAGATCTTGGTTAATGCATCCCAATGGATTTTTCCTCACTTGATTCGACTTTCTAGAGAGGGTAGGAGACATCGTCCTTGATTTTAGGGAGTTTTCCCATTTCTTTAGTAAACTTGTATGTTTTTCATATTAGTTATGGATAACTCGTACTTTTCAGCCTATCATACTCATGTTAGGTGTGGGTTAACTATTTTATAGGTTTAGGCATGTGCTTTAGCTATTTTTAAACCACTTTTAGTGACATTTTCTACTATTAGCAACAAGATCAATTCCTCTCTATATATTGGATTGATCTCATTTTAATTTTCAACATATTGAGAACTAATTGTGAGTACATTCATTCTTGTGGAGTAAATTCTTATCTATCTCTCTCTCTTTTTTGTTTATTTGCAAATTCATTGGATTAGTATTATTTTTCTCACCGAATTCTAGATCCCCCGGGTCTCAGAATTTTACATGGTATCATAGCCTCAGGAAATCTGAGGGAGATGTATACTAGTTTTATTTGTAGGTAAAAGATCATCAAAGGAGGCATCAAAAATCAATGGATCAACAAATTTGGCCCAAGCATGTTTTCCTAATTCCATTCGACTAATTTTAATAGAAATTTGAGATCACCCTTGCTCTCCGAAGAAAAGGTCTCTACCAGATAACTATGGAAATTGAAGTAGAGCCTGATTCTGTCGATGAGAAAAATGACTTTCTCAATAGAAAAGATATGGACATAGGATTTATCTACTTGTCTATTTCTCCAGAAATTATCCACCAAGTATATGATGTATCACAAGACTCAACTCCAAGAAAGTTATGGAGAATATTGGAGGTTTTGTTTGGGAATAAGGAAGACTGCATGCAAAATGTTGACAAGATAGAGCAAGTAGAAAACCCACTGGAAGATCAATCATCTCAGTTTGAAGAGCCTTCTACACAAGTATCTGCACAAATTTGTATTCTATTAATTACAGATGATGTCTACTCCATTTCATATTTGTTTTATGAATTTCATGTGGAAGATATATGGCATGCATCTCAGGGGTCACATGCTGACACGTTTCCATGTGCAGTGCATGCATCTCCGAAGACAAAAAGGGAGCCGTGCACATTAGATTCAATTATGATATTTTCTAAGAGAAATTTGCATAAACAAATTATATATTTGAATTCCTCTAGGAAAAATATTCAAATTCAAAAAACAAATCATCTGAAATGGAGTTTGGGAAGTGAAGTTATGATCGTTTTAAAATCAACAAAATTTCAACGTTTTTCTGGAAATGACCGCACGATTTTCATAGTTTCATCCAAACTTTATTTCGATCTTCTTCATTAAAAAAAGAGAAAGTGTATATGTGCGGACATCTCAATGGTTCATATACTTCATCAGATCCATGTAGACATCTACATCTTCAACAAAATCTTCAACGAGCAAAAACTTGCACAATTGTGAGGTCTTCTTGGAGTGAAGGACATGGTTTCTTAGAAACTTCTTTTTGTTCCTTCTCATTTTACTTAGCATTTTTTTATGACCTCTTTTTTTAGGGGGTGGGGGGGTTTCCCATTAGTTTTTCCCTCTTTCCTCATTTTATGAGGGGTTCATTATTGTATTGAGTACCTAAAATGGACCAGTAGCCAGGACTCACATTTTCTTATTATGTCACTACAATTAGGCTTAAGGGGGGGTGTTAGAGAATAATCCTAACTTCACTTGGTGTATTAATTGTCTTAGGAACCTATACATTGGTTAATTCATCCCAATGCATTTTTTCTCACTTGATTCGACTTTCTAGAGAGGGAGACACCTTCCTTTATTTTAGGGAGTTTTCCCCCTTCTTTAGTAAACTTGCATGTTTTGTATGTCAGTTATGGATAACTCACACTTTTCAGCCTATCATACTCATGTTAGGTGTGGGTTAACTATTTTATAGATTTAGGCATGTGATTTAGCTATTTTTACATTGCTTTTAGTGGCAGTTGCTATTATTAGCAACAAGATCAATTCATCTCTACATATTGGATTGATCTCATTGTAATTTTCAACATATTGAGGACATATTGTGAATACATTCATTCTTGTGGAGTAAATTCTTCCCTATCTCTTTCTTCTTTGTTTATTTGAAAATTCATTGGATTAGTATTATTTTTCTCATCGAATTCTAGATCTCTTGAGCCTCAGAATTTTACATCTTGTACGGTTCTCATTTCATAGACTATGAAAGTTCCATGTAGTTCATCCATGCTTATTGAATCCAAATATGTTATTTATTCTAGTGATGATACTTTAGGATCAAATCTCATTGGAAGAGATATTAGAACCTTTTGAACAATTATAGATTCATCAATTTCTTCTCTCAATCCTCTAATTGCATTCATTGTTTCATCAACTCGAAGAAGTAAGTTGAAATATTCTCATCTTATTTCATTTTCAACTATTCAAATCAACCTTTGTAAGTTTGGAGCTTTGTTTCCTTGAATTTTTCATCTCCTTCATAAATATTATGAAGTCTGTCCCAAATTTCTTTTGCGAAGCTGCAGTGTATAAATTTCCCATATACCGAATCACCATGACAATTCAGAAGTTCATTTTTGGATTTTGAATCGTTTAGACTTAATTTCCTTCCATTGTCATTTGTTGTTGGAACTGTTGGTTCTTAATATCCATCTACAATTGATTGCCAAACGTCAAATCCATGTGTCTGTACATATGTTTTCATCCTTCTGGTCTAGAATGCATAGTTATGTCCATCAAACTGTGGTATTCCATTTGTATACATGTTGTTTCTCTCCATGATCTACCTTTCAGTGGTTAAACTGATTTCTGAAGGAACCTTCTCTAACACTGATTGTTGGATTACTAAGAGGGAGGGTGAATCAGTAATATATATTTTTTAATCTTTTTAACCACATTATGCAAGTGTTATTTATATTTATGATCAATATAGAATTATCATCCAATAAGTGAAAAGTAAATAAACAATGAACAATGAAAAATCATACACATACACAATAAACCAGTATTTTTACGTGGAAACCCAATGCGGGAAAAAACCATGGAATGTTTTTTATTATATGTCTTTAAGAATTACATTCATTGGAAGCACCAAATTCTTTTCTTCTCTAGATACAACTAGAAGGAGGCTCCGACCCCCTATATTTTTCAGGCTACAACCCCCTATGTTCTTCGACTACATCCAGAAGGTGGCTACAACCACCTATCATTTCCCCGTCCTTCCACCCTGAAATATAAGTGAAATGATGAAACCATATACACACTATCACTATGTGATATACCATTGTAAACCTATACCAATCAGTGCCAACAACCTGTACCAATATGTGCCAACAACCTGTAACCAACATGTACCAAATACATGTGATCAACCTGTAACTATAAGCTTCCTGTACCAACAAAAACCCAATATGTACATGAATTGTTTGTGCTGCACCTTGCGTATGTACATGACCTGTGTATCATGCAACCTGTGTATGTATGAAACCTGTATATACTACAACTTGCATATTCCTTTGAAAAATTAGGGTTTTCTCTTTCCTAAAAAACTCAAACCTTTTGTTTTCTCTATCACATCAACCTGCAACTTGTCACTATGTCTAGACTGTAGCCATTCCCTATGCATGCATCCTCATACATATCCCTTAACCAACTACATCTATATCTCTCTAGTCATGTGCCATACAGGTGTGTATAATCATGATCAAGTATAATAACCATCACATGGAATAGGCATCAAACCCTTACTGATATACAACCTCTCAATACATCAACGAATTCACAAATACAATCTCTCAATCATGTGCCACAAAAACCCTTAACCATATTCCAAGAAATACAAGATATTCCCAAACACCAACAAGATGTACTAATGAAAGATATTGATTATACCAGCACTGTATTTCTGTAGATCTGACAAATCCTAGGGAAAATCCTCAAACCCCCATGACCATATCTCATGTAGAAAAAAATATCCAACTACACATCGAAATAATACATACATTTTGAACCTATAGATAGATATGTTGTTCCTAATCATTGTAGACCTTCCTGGGAGCTTGCTTTCAGACTCTGGAGATCTGACATCTTCATCTTCTCAAGTTTTCATGGATTTTCTCATTTGTACGTGATTGTTCCTTCTTCAACATATGTATGTATGTTCTATAGTATCCTTCAGCATGCGTATGTACGTTCTCTATTCCACTGTATCCTACGTACACCTCAAAAACTAGGGGTTTTTTCAATATTTTTTGCAATTAAGAAACTTTAGTCATCAACCCTTCGTGTTACCTCAGACTTCCTTAACTTTAGATGTATCAATGAGTACCTACAATAAACCTTACACAATAATATATATTCAATGTTCTCAATAGGTTCTAATAGGATATCCTTTCTCTCTTATTTATACTTTCATGTAGCTTCCTCAGGGGGTTACCTTCTAACCAACTTAACCCAATTTCCTTCTTTTAGGGATAGCCCACTTCTAACCCACTTTTATACAAATGGTAAATTATCCACTTCTAGTTGCAACTAAATTATTTTTAATTATTTTCTTATTGCAACAACTTAACCCATGATTAACTCCCAGTTTCACCCACTTGACTAGTCAACTTTTTCTAGGAGCTTCTAGAATAATTTGACTTCTTTGACCTTTTAAATAACTCATGAGGGTTATCTAATTTCACAAGGCCATAAATTTATAACTGTGAGAATTTATGTGACATTCCACACATCACCGGAAATGGAATGACATGAACTATCCATCTATAATAGTTTTACATGTAAATATATTAATCTCCATACCATTATACATCAATCAAACTTAAGTCCCTTAACCATACTGTTGGGGCTACCATAATTTTCCACCAGACTTTCTTCAAGGGTTGACATCAATGAAAACCAACCCAGTTAATCAACAGTAGGTGTGAATATGTATATATAGATATCGTGTATTCATTATTGACGAAGGGGAATTGTGATGTAGGAATGAAAATTGGCTATTTGGAGGAGGTTTTCCTATTCTTTAAGGAGATATTGTATAACTTATCTATATTGGAGTTGTGATCCATCCTCACATTATATACATGGTGTGTAAATGTTTGGTTATAATAATTCAAGAATTTGGTGCACAATAGTCCTACCCTTACCTACATACTTTGGGGTACTTACTATTTAGTTTGTTAATGAACATGGCCGTCCTCTTTGAATAAGTCCCACTAGGTGGTTAGTGTGTGGTTAATTAGTATAAAATATTTGTCCTTATGTAATAAGGCCTACTAAGTAGTTGGTGTGTTCTTAATTAATGTAAAAGTATCATCATTATGGAATCATGCCCACTAGGTAGTTTGTAGTCATTAATGTTGGGACCACCAATGGTTTGCGTAGTGAGAAACTATTTATAGAAGTAAGAAGATATGTTATATTTTGTTAATTATTTTCATTGTATTATATATCTTCTCATCTGAGGGTTTCCCCTTAAAGAGGCCATTGGACATTTCTCTCTTTATATATTATTAATAAAAGTGTTAATATTCTGTAGGTTCTATACCCTTGTTCTTCCTATTTTACTTTCTACAATTTATAATTATTTTGATATTGCACATAATTGATTGTTTCTGTTATATAAGTACACTACATCAACCATGGATAATATAGGAAATCGGTCATAGTTTCTAGGGGTTATAGTGTATTTAGTAGTTAGTGTGTTTAGGGTCATAGTTTTTAAGTGGTGATCATGGCATGGGTCATAAGGGTCGAGGTATATATTGTCATAATGGTTAGGGGATGATTATATTATATATCATAAGTGTTAAAAGGTATATTGTGTTTTGGGTCACAATGGTTAGGGGTCCTGTTGTGGTAAGGGGTTTATGTTCAATATTTAGAGAATGACAAATTTTTTAAGGGTCATAAAGGTTAAGGAGTATGGAGGGGTACAATGCCAAAATGTTGAGGTGGTGAATATTATATTAGCGATTATAGGGGTTAGTAGTATTAGTGTGTCTACAATCATTAAGGTTGTAATATGAATAATATACAATACATGATATACACTATCATATGAGCGAGAACATGTCATTGGGAGATTTGAACCTTTGTGGGGCGGGTGGCAATGTTGTTTATTTACTAACCACTCAAGCCCCCATTAACATTATATTATTAATAATAAAATTATTCATTTATTTTAAGTGAAAAAACTAATTTATATTAGTAAAAAGTTGCAGCCACAATAAAGAGTAGAATAATACATAGTTGATTCGATATACGGTTGAGAAACACTATTTTGATACAAAATGCTAACTTTTCTATCAAATAAAAAGTGTCTAAGTCTGTGTATTTCCTAATGTAGTTATAAGTATAAATCTTAACATATTTCTACAGAAGGAAAACAACTTTAAGAAACATTGAAATAAAAAGGACTAAGAGAGTTTAACTTTAGTGTCCACTTCATTATGTCCCCTTGTGTCCTGAGCTAGTATATGAAGAATTTGTTGCATTGTGTTTCCATCATAAGCTATTGTTGAACCCACTATACTAACTACCTAACTCTGTTTCATGGTGTAAATTTCCATCAACGCTGCAATATTCTGTTTGAGAATCTAGTTCTCTTGCTTCAATTCTTGAATAATTTTTTCTTCGATATTAATTGATTATGAAATTACCACAATCACCTTGTCTTGAATCTCCTCATGATCTCAAATTATGTATTCAATGTGAGTGATGGAATGGTTTATGGCCAAAATATATTATTTTTTCACTCGAAATTTCCTCTTGACCTCCTGTAATTCACACCCATTACATTGGAAATAAAATTTATGGTCACGCCACAGTGGCACTGACTCCTTACTACAAGAAAAAATGACCATCAATTCATGAATAGAACCCAAAAACACCCTGTAATTTGACTAGAGGATCCAAATAATGTGCCAATAAAAATGCTAGAGGAGAGTCCCAAACAAAAGAAAGGATTTTTAGTCACAAAGGAGCAAACATTTCTATTTCAATTTCTACCAAGGTCAACACAAAGGAACCCAATGACCTCCCAAACGGGTCTATGAAAAAACTATATTATCATTGAAGCATATGTAATGATCCCATTAGCTATGGAAGACAATAAATGAAATCATGGGAGAAATCTCCCACCTTCATTGTTAATTAATTGAGGGGATGGAAAATAAGGCCATGCATGCATTAACCTGATAACGAGAGAAAAGGATGTGTATACTAAATTAATTTAGGTGCCATGCAAAATACTACCATGTACAACTTACATCTATGTTAGATGTGGTTCTTGATGATCCTCATAATTTTTATTAGTGGTATGGGGATTCCCCCCCAAAAATTAAAATTATTAACATTTATCTTAAGGTAGACATATAGGTTTTAAAGCCTGATTTTTCTTTAGCATATATTGATCAAGTTTGCAATATTTCTTAGCGATAATTTATTCTCTATAATTTAGATTCATTAGTACATGATATTACTCCACCTTCTAGAATCAATTTTGTTCCTTTGATATTATCTAAACTACTCTAACTAGAGTGTGATGGTCATGTATCGATTGACTTATAATGTCCTCTATTATTAGTTTTGAGTCTCATATGACTATTATGTTGTTGGATTACTAAGAGGGGGTGAATTAATAATGAGCAATTTATACCACTTATTAATCCTTTTAACCACAATGTATATTCCTTTAACTTATTCAACAATGTTCATCAGTTCATCATTAATATGTTATTGCATCATATAACATTAACATCCATCAATGCATAATAAGAAATAATAGACACATCCACACAATGCACAATGCACGAGTATTTTACATGGAAACCCAATGCGGGAGAAAACCATAGAATGTGTTTCTTATATGTCTTTAAGAATTACATTCAAGGAAGCACCAACTTCCAATTCTCTAGCTCCAACTAGAATGAGGCTCTAACCTCCTATATTTTCAGGATACAACCTGAGGGAAGCTCCAACTTCCCAATTCTCTGGCTAGAACCAGAAGCAGGCTACAACCCCCTATGTTCTTTGGCTACAACCACCTGTCCTTGCCCCATCCTGCTACCCTGACATTAAATGCCATATAGATGATGAAACCACTGTCACACTGTCATTGTGAGATATACTACTGTAAAGTTGTACCAATATGTGTCAACAGCATGTAACCACCTTGTACCAATAACTTGTGATCAACATGTACCTGTAATCGGTCTTTACCAACAAAACCCAACATGTACGTGAATTGTATATGTTGCATCTCACATGTGTACGTGCCTTGACTATAATATAACCTCCATATGTACGTGTCTTGTCTATACTACAGCCTTCGTACACCTTCATAAGGATAGGGTTTTCACCTTTTCTAAAACTTCAAACACTTTTCTTCCTTTGTCACATCAACTTGAAACCTATCACTTTGTATTATCTGTAGTTGTTCCTTGTGCATACATCATCTTACATATCCTTTAAACAAGTGCATCTATATCTCCCTAGTCATGTGTCATGCATGTGTGTATAATCATGGAAAATTGTAATAACCCTTTGATCCAGGTGGATATCGGTGGCCACCCACCTTTTCCAAATGGCTCAAAATAGTTTTCTGGCTATTTTGGCAATTTACTATTTTTAGCAGGTTTTAACTTCCGGGGCCATTTTGAGAGTCCAAATGAAGGTTTTTCGAGATCAAGGTTCTCAATGATAGCTAAAGGCATGATTGAGCCCCCAAAATGAATCTCCTCGACAATACCTTTCCAACGAGCTATCACACACTTAAAACANCCCGGGAAGTTGATGTACTCACTTACCCAAACGGGGCCCACATGACTTTTGGCGCTTCATCTCCTAGGGTTGGGTTTTTGGATGTCTAGGACTTTTGGCATTCTTGTTTATTGTAAAAGGGCCTTCAAAGCCTCATTGCAATCATCTTCTTGCGAATGCAAGTAGCCGTCACATCTCTTCTCAGAGATAAGCTACCACCATTCTAGCGAGTCTTTCACTCTGTATTTTTACAGTCTTTGTACATTTATCTGATTAATGGAAATCGTGTATTACTGTATATCTGTGTTTATGGTTTCATCTCTAATACATTTCTGTTATATTATTGAATATCTGCAATATCTCTGTGCATTTCTTTATTATATCTCCGCTCTCATTTCGTGCCGAAAATAATCCAGATCACCCTCACTGGTATACAACCTCAAACTACCCAACAACTTCACCAACACATCACATACAAAAACCCTCAACCATGCACATCAACCATGAACATCAATACCTGTACCTTTTACCATACCATGTGTCAACCATGAAATGTATCTCATATATCATATCAAGCATCAAACATGTACTATACCATGTACCATAAGATATGTTGAATAAGTAATACAAAAACTATATCTCACCCAAGTACCATCACCACTAAGAGATGTATCTTATGCATGTACTACCATATGCAAAGTGTATATCTCAATAATGTATCAATATCAATGGTATAATACTAACACAACAACCATACTCCTTGTACCAATGTACAAGCAATGTATCTCACCCAACATGTACCATATACCATGAAATTCCTCTAGTCACATGCCTCAAGCATGCTCCTCAATATCACAAATATGTAGTCTCATAACAAAGTATGACAAGCCTCAAGTATATTCCAACACAACAAAGATGTTCCTCTGACAAGGAACCATAACAATCATATACTAAGTACCAAGAGTTTGTCTCAAGCATGTAATAGTATTACCTCAACCATGTACCATAAAGAGCCTCCAATACATACGCTAAGCATGTGCCATATCATCCAATATTCAATCCTAAAACAAATACATAAATGACATGCCTTTACTCATGAGAACCTGTAGAATGTTTACCTAGGAACTTGCTTCAGACTTCAGGTACCTTGTACTAACATCCACTCAAGTTTTTCATGAGTTTTTCAAATGTACACTACATATTCATGTACATCTTGCATACGTACACTAGTTCTTCTACTGTCAGCCCACATCTGTATGCTCTCTCTTATACTATCATCCCATGTACATGTCACAAACTAGGGTTTTTTAAGTTATGCAAATCTGAAACTTTCATCGTCAACTCTCCTTTACTACCTTAGACTTGCATAACTTGATGTATCAATGTATACTTGCAATAGAACTTTCACAAAATAGATATTCAATGATATTCAAATAGGTAGGGTTAGGTGCTAATGGAAGTTCCTTTCTCTCTTATTTATACTCTCCAAGTAGCTTCCTCAAGGAGTTACTTTCTAACTAATTTACCCAACTTCCTTCATCTAGGGCTAACCCACTTCTAACCACTTTTCCACTTACAACCACTTTAACCACAAATACTAGTCTCTCCACTTCTAGTTTCAATCCCTTTATTATTTAAAAATTTTCTCTTTGCACCTACTTTGACTACTTTATTATTTAAATAATTTCTCTTTACTCACAACTTCTTGTTGCAACTAACTTTTCTATAATTAGGAAATTCATAACTTCTTTTCCCTTAATTAACTTCTTGTTTCAACCACTTTATTATTTAATTTATTTCTTGGTCAACCACTTTGACTATTCAATCTTCTCATCACAACTAGTTTACCATAGTTACCAAACTCAACTTCTTGTTGCAACTAATCTATTTTTAATTATTTTCTTAACGTAGCAACTATACCCATGATTAACTCCTAGTTACCATCAATTTTACTAGTACACTTCTTCTAGGAGCTTCTAGAATAATTGACTTATTTGACCTTCTAGGGGCTTCTAGATAACTCATGAGGGATCTCCAACTTCATATTGCCATAAATATCTAACCGTGAGGAGTTATGTGATGTTCCACATATCACTAGAAATGGAATGACATGTACTATCCATCTAGAATAGTCTTACTTTCATATTCATTGATCTTCATTTCTTTATACCCAAAACAAACGTGGGTCCCTTACCCATACATTTATGCTATTGGACATCACTACCGGAATTATCCAAGGGTTGACATAAATATATAAGGGTTGACATCAATCTAAAATATCACTCTCCAAGGGTTGACATCAATGACAACCAACAATCCAAACCAACTTCCCAACAACCTAAGGCAATTGTCTGACATATGTCTTAGTATTGGTCAAAGATGATCAGTTTAAATCCCATGTACAAATAATTTTCCTCAACTTGGTTGTTAGTGGATCAACCTAATCCAAAAGAAAAGGGTATTCGTTCTATTCCTTTGGGATCATAGATGATCCCCCCATTCATGTCTCCCCTAGATTACCTCTTGAAACCCCATTAAATAAAATAGTACATTTTTTTTTTATTTCTGCCTCCAATTTATAAGCTCTTCCTCACCCATTATAAGTTTCCACTTCCCCTTGGGTGCATTTATAATCAATTGTTTTTAAATGACCACTTTCCATAGGTTAAGAATTTCTCTTACTCAAATTATCTCTACATGATACATATCATACCCTGATATCCCTTTTAAACTTTGATTCTGAATAGATTTCGCTACCAAATTGCATGCCAAAGATACTACCCTAAAATGAGATAGGTTTATTTAATGAAATATCATCATATTCCAAGCTAATTATATCTCCCATAAAACAAATTTAGGAATGACCATGCAAATATTCATTAAAATACTTTTTTTTTAAATGATCCTGAGTATGTTTGCTTCCAACGTATAAACATATCAAACCAAGAGCCTGGGAGTGTAACTCTTTCTATGATATCCTTGTATGTGTACTCCCATACTTTCCTAGAGAAAAAAAATTCAAATAACATATTGTGAATATTTTCACTTTCCTCACAACAAAGAACACACCTAGAGGGGCCCTGTATCCCTCATTTTTGGAGATTTTTAGTTGCTAAAAATTTCCCATGAGCCAAGACCTTGCATAAGGAATTTAATTTGGGGAGCAAATCAACTTTCTAGATGTACTACCATAGTTTCAATTTTGGTGGAAAACAAGATTCTAGAAGAAGACTATTGTATCCTTATTTTATCGTGTAACCTTTCAAGCCCCACCAATAATCATAAGGAACAAAAGAATCAATTGGGGTGCAGCTTGATAGCATCTTGCATAGAATATTTACATGACTAGAGAGATTCTAGAGGAGAAATATTTTTCCAACCTATCCATCTTCCTTCCTCACTTCACTCAATGATCCCTGAGAGATTAAGGTAACCATGCCTTAGACACCAATATTCTAAAGGTCTTTAATCCTCTATAGTTTCTAATGGTTTGTTTCCAAGAATGATTTTTTTCCAAATATTTATTAGCTTCCCATTTCCTAGAATCCATGATAGTTTGGATGGAATTATAGGTGATACTAATTTGAAAATCCTATGTGTGATTGACCATATGAAAGTTGACAATGGAGAGTCAAGGCATATTTTCCCTAATCCATTAAAATATTTGTAGTGAATCACATCCTTCCACCATTCTTGTTCTCCTATCACTAATATCCAAGGGATTTTGGCTCCCATTACTATATTGATAAGAGGCACAAATATTTTATTGTAATCCCCCCCTATCTTTACCGGGTCATATGATATTCCACTTGATAAGATGTATTTTTTTTAATTAGACTTACCTCCTTCCCACAGAAATTTTCATATGTTTATTTCTATCTATTCCATGATTCACTTCGAAGCAAACATGGTTGTGCACTAATATATATCAAGAGCAGAGAGGACGAACTTGAATAAAGTTATCTTCCTTTCCAGATTTAACCATGTTTTCTGCCACTACTAAATTATTTTCTCCATTGTTTTAGGATCCCTACCCTACTGTATGAAAAATTGAATTCAGAAACCATCCTCGCCTTGGTGCTTTGTTCTATTCCAGGCTCCATATAGCTTGTTCAATTTCTTCCACTTCTATTTTTTAAAAAGGAATGCATTTTCTTCCCTGGTTATAATACGAGGTATGTGCTCTAAAATTTATCTATTGTATACATTATTATCTTATTCTTCCTTCTATGTATATAACTCCTCAAAGTGTTTCTTATCTGCATCCTGAATGTTTACAAACTCATATATACCCTTCCCACCTTCTATTTGAATTTTTTGACTGTGTTTTTCTCCCTTCTTTTCTTGGCTTGTTTATGAAATAAATTAGTATTCTTGTCTCCTTCTTTGAGCCAAATTCTTAGTGACTTCAATCTCAATTCATATTCCTTCTTTCTATAAGTTTCTTGCATTTTTTGGCATGCTTATCTCTTCTTG
>JASDQU010099704.1:1367-12047 GCA_032191745.1 Picea mariana | reverse complement strand
TTTATAGCCAAGCTTTGAGCTATTATGCACCCCCCTTTGAATGTGAAAAGGGGCTCTTTAGGGCACCATTAGGTCTTTGACCAGCCTCCCCACGTAGATTGAGCTCGGATTTGATGTCAAATCGACTTGGGAGCCGATCCAATAGTGGTTGGGAGGCCGACCAGCTTCATAAATGTGTCGTTTGGCAGGCGCGCGGGTTTTGCACCCCACAGCCGCGCTTATGCGCCCGATATACGATGATATTGCGCGCATGCGCTCGTTTTCAGTGGGTGCGATGCGCTTTTTAATTTTTTAGCCATTTTTGTATAGTTTTGGCTCTTTTGCTGTGCTATGGAACTAATCCTTGTGCCATGAATGAGTGTTTTTCTGTGCTGATGATGAGGAGTTCTTGTCGCCCTGTGCAGACGAAATTTCAGTGATAACAACTTTATTAATATAATAATTCATTCTATTAATATTGATATATAAAATCACCTTGTACAAGAAAAGGAATGATATATATTGTAAAGAGTAATTGTGTTATGTCCATAAATCTTTGATATACAATTTAATGTATGATGAACCTAACCAAATACATGTTGTAAATACTAAGATGGAAAATTAATATTTCAATATTAAGAGGGAGAATGTATATTTCAATACAAACAAACAAGGAGAATGACTACAAAATATTTCACTCTAAGAGGGAGAATGAATATTTCAAGACAAACAAACCAACATAATGATTACAGGAGTTGTATAGTATCTGCCTCTTAAGAAAAGTTTGAATAAAGATTTGGAATTGAAATAAAATAGAAGACAAAATATTTCAATATTAAGACAGAGAATGAATATTTCAATACAAATAAACAAGGAGAATGATTACAAATCAATACTAAGAGGGAGAATGAATATTTCAATACATACAAACAAGCACATGAGTACAAGTTGTATAGGATCTAGCTCTTAAGAAAAGTTTCAAAAAAATAGTGACAAGTATCCTACAAAAGTTTGAAAAAAATAGTAACAAGGTATTGATCCAGGTAGATATCGGTGGCCACTCACTTTTTCCAAATGGCTCAAAATTGTTTTCTGGCAATTTTGGCAATTTACTATTTTTAGCAGTTTTAACTTTCGGGGCCATTTTGAGGGCCTAAATGAATGTTTTTCGGTATTGAGCTTCTAAATGATAGTCGAAGGCATGATTGAGCCCCCAAAATTAATCTCCTCGATGATAACTTTCCAACAGGCTATCATGCGCCTAAAATGGAGATCGTATGCAAAAGTTACGACCCCGAGAATTTGATGTACTACCTTACCCAAACAGGGCCCACATGACTTTTGGCGCTTCATCTCCTAGGGTTAGGTTTTTGGATGTCTATGGATTTTGGAATTCCTATTTATTGTAAAAATGCCTTCAGATCCTAATTATAATCATCTTATTGCAAATGCGAGTAGCCATCACGTCTCTTCTCGGAGATAAGTTGCCACCATTCTAGCGAGTCTTTCACTCTGTGTTTTTATAGTCTCTATACATTTATTTCATTAATAGAAATCGTGTATTACTGTATATCTTTTCCTCTGGTTATATTTCTGATATATCTTTTTTATATTACATTTTCTCTTTCAATATCTCTCTATATTTCTATGTTATATCTTCGCTCTCATTTCATGTTGAAAATAATTTGGATCAGTGGTTTCAGAGAAGGCTGCTCTTGATCGTTTTTTCAGTGCATTGTTGGGTATGTGTTATATTCTTTGCATGTGTGTGTGTGGGCGCGTCAGATTCGACAATTGTGTTTGACGATCCCTTTAGTAGTGCTCTTTGTGGCGTGTGCATTGGGCACTTTCCTAGGGGGGTCCCAGGTGGGGGAAGGTATGCCCCCGTGGTTACGCGTAGCATTCAGGGAAACGCCCTGAATATTTTTTTTTGGGCGGTTTTTGCTATTTTTAGCGGATTTTTCTATTTTTAGCGATTTACTAAATTAATCTCGGATTAAGAGATTAGGGTTTTTGTATCTACGGAATACCTAAAAACATTTTATATATTGTATGGTGAATGGTTAAATTCGAGATATGAATATAAGAAAGGTTTTCCCAGTTGAGGGTTTCCGGTATAAACTCTTTGTGTACTCTGTGTATGAGCCATTGATTAAATTATGTTTTTCTTAATAATCTATATGCATTGATTTACTTCACAGGTTTAAAACTTACATTTGGTATTAGAGCTCATTTTTGGCTTCAGAGGGATGCCTTTGTTGCTGAAGGTTTGGCTCGGTCTTGATAGATCAAGTTGATCTTGGGTTTGTGATAAACCTGGGTTTGTGATAAACCTAGGTTTAGTGGAAGATTTTGCAATGGTTATTTGAGTGTAGAAAGAGGAATGGCGAGCACTTCTATAATTGAGATAGAGAAGTTCAACAGTAAAAACTTTGAGCTATGGAAGCTCAAGATGGAGTACCTTCTTGTAGAAAAAGAAAAATGGATCATTGTGGATCCTGGTACACAACCTACTGGTATATCATCTACTAGCACACATGCTACTGGTACACAACCTACTAGTACACAAACTACTAGTACACCACCTGTTGGTATGTCGAAGGAAGATTGGGGCAAGTTGGACAAAAGAGCAAGGAGTACTATTTGACTCTACCTGGAAGATTCAGTGTTGTTGAATGTCTCGAGAGAATCTACAGCGAAGGAACTATGGGATAAGTTGGGGAATTTGTATCAATCAAAGTCCCTAGTAAACAAGTTGTCTCTTCGAAAGAAGCTGTATCATCTTAGGATGGAAGATGGAGATTTTGTGATAGAACATCTAAATGCCTTTAATAATCTGGTAAGTCAACTTGTCTCTGTTAATATTACGATTGCAAAAGAAGCTAAGTGTATTACTTTGTTATGTTCTTTGCCAGATTATTAAGATAATTTGGTTGTAGCAATTGGCAGTACCACTCAATCTACATTGAATTATGAGGATGTGGTTTCATCCTTGTTATCTGAAGAGACAAGGTGGAAAATAATGGATAGTCATAGCACAGATTCTTTATTTGTAAGAGGTCATACCCAAGACAAGAATCCTGGTAAGCCTTCAGGAGGGAGACCTAAATCTAGAGGTAGATCTAAGTCTCCAGAAAAATCTTTGAGGAGATGCAAGAAGTGTGGTAAAACAGGGCATTATAAGAAAGATTACAAGTCTAAGAAGGTTGAAAAACCAAAGGGATATGATAGTACCTCTTCCACAGAGGCAGAAACCTCCACTGAAGAAGGAGGTGATATTTACCTGTTATCTACAGGTACACATGTAGACCGTGATGTATGGTTGATAGACTCAGGTGCATCATACCATATGACTCCTCACAAGGAGTGGTTCTTTGAATATGAAAAATATGATGGTGGTGATGTATTCCTAGGAGATGAATTGATAGCCAAAATCATGGGACGTGGAAGGGTTAAGTTGTTGATAAAATATGGAAGGATTATAACTCTCCCTGGGGTTCTTCACATTTCAAAACTTGCCAGGAGCCTAATATCTGTAAGCAATTTGGATGATGCAGGAGTGGATACTATATTTGGAAAGGACACTTGCAAGATGGTATGAGGAGCAATGGTGTTGATGAGGGGAGTTTGTTGTGGAACTCTATACAAGTTGTTGGGAAGCCCTTATACTAATGGGTGTAACAACTCTGTTTTCCCTGAGAAGAGAAATGAAGGAGACAAGACCAATATTGTCCCAGAAAATAAGACCATGTTGTGGCATCAAAGACTGGGGCATATTGTATAAAAGGGCCTTCGAACACTACATGGTAAAAGTATGGTTGAAGGTATGTCTAACTGTACTTTGGATTTTGATTTCTGTGAACATTGCATATATGGTAAACATAATCGAGTAAGATTCCCATCTGTTGCTACAAGATCAAAGGGGATCTTAGAGTTGATACATAGTGATGTGTTTGGACCTATTCCTGTTCCATCCCTAGATAATTCTATGTATTATGTTTCATTCATAGATAATTTTTCAAGGAACACATGGATTTATTTTCTTAGAAAGAAATCTGAGGTATTTGATAAATTTAAAGAGTTTAAGGCTCTGGTAAAAAATCAGATGGAGAAGAAAATAAAGGTATTGAGAACAAATAATGGTGGAGAATTCTACGGAAATGAATTCAAAGAATTCTGTAAGAAGTGTGGTATAGAAAGGAAAAAGACTACTCCATACACTCCTCAGCAGAATGGAGTTGCAGAAAGGATGAACATAACACTGATGGAAAAATCAAGGAGCATGCTCAGTGGTGCTGTGTTAGACAAGAATTATGGGCAGAGGTAGTGGGTATGGCATGTTACCTGGTCAATAGATCACCTTAATCAGTGTTGGATGATAAAACTCCACACGATGTATGGTCTAGAAAGAAACCCTCTCTTCAACATCTTAGAGTGTTTAGTTGTGATGCTTATGTACATGTTCCAAAGGAAAATAGAAGTAAGTTGGATAAAAAGGCTGAAAAGTGTATCTTTATTGGTTATAAAGATGGTGTGAAAGGTTATAAGCTTTGGAAACCATAAACCAAGAAGATTGTTTACAGTCAAGATGTTGTTTTCAGAGAGGTAAAAGATGTGTCCAAACAGGAATTCCTACCAACCAAGACGAACCTGAGAAAATAGAGCTTGAGTTGGATGATGCAAAATCTGAATCATCTGAAGAAGAGGAAGAAGAAGAAGAAGAAGAACCTCATACCCCAATGTTGAGGAGATCAATGAGAGATAAAAGGCAACTAGAAAGGTATAGTCCACCTGATTTCCGTTCCAATTTTCTTTTATCTATTACTGATGATGATCCCATAAATGTCAGGGAAGAAGTGAATTCAAAGGATAGTAAACTATGGAAGAAGGCCATGGTTGAAGAAATGGATGCCTTGGATAAGAATGAGGAATGGGATATAGTTTAGTTTCCCATTGGAAGAAAATCAGTTGGTAGCAAATGGTTGTTTAAGAAGAAGTTTAATGCACAAGGTAAAGTGGAGAAATACAAAGCTCGATTAGTAGCAAAAGGTTATTCCTAGGTAGAGGGAATTGACTTTGGTGAGATTTTTTCTCCTATTGCTAAGTTAACTTCTATTAGATTTCTTTTATCTATTTTTGTTGATTTTGATCTTGAAGTGGAACTGATGGATGTGAAGACAACATTCCTACATGGGGATCTAGAAGAAGAAATCTACATGAAGCAACCAGAAGGATTTGTAGTGAAGGGAAAGAAAGAGATGGTCTGTAAGCTAAAGAAGTCACTATATGGTCTGAAGAAATCACCTAGGATGTGGTACCAAAAGTTTGACACATACATCCTTGGATTGGGATTTGTAAGAAGCAGGGCTAATCACTGNNNTATGTATTGTTGTATGTTGATGAAATATTTTTGGTAGGAAATAACATGGATGTTATCAAGGAGGTGAAATCACAGCTATCCTCCAAATTTGACATGAAGGATCTCGGTGCTGCTAACTTCATTTTGGGAATGGAGATTAAAAGAGATCGTGCAAAAAAGAAACTCTGGTTGAATCAGAGAAAATATGTTGAGACAATATTGCAGAGGTTTAATATGCATGGAAGTAAATCAATCAAGGTTCCTATTCCTATAGGTGTAAAGTTATATGTAGATTAGTGTCCCAAGACACAAGAAGAATAAGAGGACATGTCCCATGTTCCATATGCCAGTGGAGTTGGTAGTTTGATGTATGCAATGGTCTATACTAGACTGAACATTACACATGCAGTGGGAGTTTTGAGCAGGTATATGTCAAAACCAAGGAAGGGGCATTGGATAGTAGTAAAGAGGGTCTTCAGGTATCTTTGTGGAACTACCAATTATGGATTGTGCTACTAAGGAAGACCATGATTGGAAAGAGTGGTGGACATACATGGCTTTGTTGATGCAGACTGGGCTGGAGATGTGGATCGCAGAAGATATACAAGTGGGTATGTGTTTAACTTGTTTGGAGGAGCAATCAATTGGATGAGATAAATACAGGCTGTAGTGGCACTCTCAACTACAGATACTAAATACATGGCAACCAATCATGCAAGAAAGGAAGTAGTATGGTTACAAAGATTGTGTTCAGGTATTGGGTTGGTACAACAAGCAGTGAGATTAGATTTTGACAGTCAAATTGCAATCTTCCTAGCAAAGAACCCAACTTATCATTCGAAGACAAAACATATTGATGTTCAGTATCACTTTTTGAGAGACATGGTTGAGGAAAAGAAGGTGTTGCTGGAAAAGGTTGACACTTTGAAGAATGTTGCAGATTCATTGAAAAAGTTTGTGAGCACAAAAAATTTATCCTGGTGTAGAGTAACAATGGACATTTCTTCCCTGGATTGTTGACTATATAATCCCCTGGACCCCTGGATGCAAAGAAAACAACAAGTGGGAGAATGTTGGGTATGTGTTATATAATTTGCATCTGTGTGTGTGGGCGCGTCAGATTCAACAACTACATCTGACTATCCCTCTAGTATCACTCTTTGTGTCCTGTGCACTAGGTGTTGTCCTAGGGGGGTCCTCAGGGGTGGCACAGGTATAACCCCCCTGGTTACGCGCAGTGTTTGGGGCAACGCCCCAAATGTTTTTTTTTTTGTGAGTGGTTTTTTTTATTTTTAGAGGTTTACTAAATTAATCCTGGATTAAGGGATTAGAGTTTTTGTATCTATGGCATACCTAAAAACATTATATATATTGTATGGTGAATGGTGAAATTCAAGATATAAATATAAGAAAGGTTTTCCCGGTTGAGGGTTTCCGGTATAAAATCTCTGTGTACTCTGTGTATGAGTCATTGATTAAATTTTTTTTTGCTTAAGAATCCATATGTATTGCTTTACTTCACAAGTTAAAAAATTACATGCATGTCCCTGACGAGATCTAAGTATAGAAAGTTGGGTGTCGATCTTGTCTCTCTTGAATACAATCACTCTCACACACCCAAGAAACCCTCAATGGCAGAAGAAAAGAAAAACAACTAAGAAAATGATCATATCAATCTGTTGCTTGAGCAAGCTCTCACACGACAGAGGGATGAAATGATGGAGAATTTTTCCCACATCCTTCAATGCCTGTCGATAGAAACAAATGCATCATTATCAAGCAGCTACTTTGGAAGAACCTTGCCTTTCAAGGTACAAGTTAATTTTTATAATCCTGTATTTGAAGGACAAATAGATGCATAAGCCCTAGACAAATGGTTAAATCTGCTAGAAAGTTATTTCTCTTTTCACAATTTTTCTGACAGAGAAAAGATCACCTTCTCACTCCTTAAATATCTCCATCATGTCAAACATTGGTGGGAAACTTACTGGGAGAAAAGTTCCACAGAGGAGTCTGAAATATATGGGGCCAAGCCCACTTGGGATTTTTTTGTGTATGTGGAGGTATTGGTGAACTCCAGAACTGCTTTGTGGAGGGGCAAAGCAGTTCTGGAGTTTACCAATACCTTCCATACCTTTTGCATCAAGCTAGGTATCAAAGACTCTAAACGACATTTGGTTTTGAAATACCTTGGGGCTCTACACAGATACATCCAAACTGAAATGGATTTTCTAGACATCTCATCACTCGGTGTTGCTTATTGATATGCTGTTAAAATCAAGTAGAATTTTAAGCACCAGAAAAAATAGGAGTTCGGTTCTACAAATCTGCAACAACCAAAGTATGACAAAGCTGGCCCTAACAAACAACTTCCTGAAAACCAGTCTAAGCCATAGGAAAAGAAGGGTCACGGGTATATGAAGAAGGAAACTAGAAAATGGTGTGATTTCTAGAAAAGCCCTGGCACAACACCGATGAATGTCGCTCAAAAAATTCATTGGTGGCTGAGATCAAAGACAAGGAGCCAAACCCTGATTCAAAATATGATTCTGAAAATATTGGTAAAAGACAGATCATCGACGCAGACCCCACTACTATTGTCACAACCGCAACAGTTTAACTAGAAGAACCAACAAATCCTGAAGAGGGGGAGTACCTTTTTAATTCACATATGTGGGTGAAGGGGACCCTGCTGCATTTTATTGTTGATAGCAGAATCCATAAGAGACTCATCTCAGCAAAGGTAGTCAAACAGTTGGGATTGTCGACAACACCACACCCGCAACCATACAACATCGGGTGGCTTCTCCAAGGATGAGATCTCCATGTCAGCCAACAATGTCGATTATCATATGACATCCAACCCTTCAAGGATGAGGTATTATGTGATGTTTCCCCACTGGATGTCTGTGATGTTCTCTTGGGCCAGCCATATATGTGGAAGTGCCATGCTATTTATGAGTCTCGATCCCATAGTGTCATTGTTACTTTGGGGGGTCATCTCTACAGAATATCAGAGGTATTTCTGACTATTTTTCCATCTAAACAGTGCTGCAAGGTAGTATCTCATACTACAAAATTCAGCTTCTTCACAATCTGTTCAAAAGGGGAACATAAGGACACTGCAACCACTACAACCTCGCCCCAAGCACCTTCTATCCAATTGAAGCAGGTCGACAAGGTTGCAGCAAAGCCCAAAGATTCATTCTTCACTCCATCCTCTCATATAGCTCGACTTGTTGAACATCCTCAACCTCAAAAACTTTGTGACAGACTTCCACAAACTAAGTAGCACGACGTCTCCAGCAAGGCAAGCAACTCACCAAGATGTAGATTCAGTAAACGCTTTTCCCTCTCCCCCAGGAACTCAACGCAATGGAGACCATTTGTTCCTAAGGAGGGAGGATTGATCCAGGTGTATATCAGTGGCCACCCACCTTTTCCAACTGGCTCAAAACAATTTTCTGGCAATTTTTGCAATTTACTATTTTCAACAGTTTTAACTTCTGAGGGCCTAAATGAAGGTTTTTCAGAATCAAGATTCTCAATGATAGTCGAATGCATGATTGAGCCCCCAAAATTAATCTCCTTGACTATACCTTTCCAACAGGCTATCATGTGCCTAAAACGGAGATCGTATGCAAACGTTACGACCCCAAGAATTTGATGTACTAACTTACCCAAATAGGGTCCACATGACTTTTGGTGCTTCATCTCCTAGGGTTAGGTTTTTGGATGTATAGGGTTTTTGGAATTCACGTTTATTGTAAAAAGGCCTTCAGAGCCTCATTGTAATCATCTTCTTGCGAATGCGAGTAGCCGTCATATCTCTTCTCAGAGATAAGATGCCACCATTCTAGCGAGTCTTTCACTCTATATTTGTACAGTCTATGTACATTTATTTCATTAATATAAATCATGTATTACTGAATATCTTTTCCTCTAGTTATATTTCTGATATATCTCTGTTATATTACATTTTCTCTTTCAATATCTCTGTATATTTCTGTGTTATATCTTCGCTCTCATTTCGTGTCGAAAATAATCCAGATCAGGTATCTTACAAAAGTTCGAAAAAATCAATAACGAGGTATCTTACAATTTATATCAAAAGTTTTGCATTAAATCATTAGTTACAAGAATATGCTAACTTACACTAAATAGTTTTTGAATTAAATATAGCTATGTTGATTTTTATAATATATAGTTGAGATATTAAATACAACCCTAAATTTGTTTATTAATATCTAGATTATTTTAAATATTATAAGGAGTTAGTTGGGAAATGCTTAAAGAATTATGGGTTAGCCTATTAAGTATTAATGTGTTAGTAGAGTAAAACATGGAAAATTATGTTCATCCATTTTCTACCAGGCTTTACTATAATCGTTTACAGTTAACCATGATAGTTACTATGCAACTAATGGCTTAGTGGTAAGGGCACATTAGTGGGTTGGTATATCAATGGTTAGAGAGTTTTTGAGTTAGTGGATTAATGGTTAGGGGGTGTCTTGGTTAGTGGATCAATGGTGAGGATATTAATAGATTAGTGGTTTGGGTTATTTTGGGTTCATGGTTTAAGGGGTAATGGGTTAGATACTAGGGGGTTCGTGGTGGTAGGTTAGTGGTTAATGTTTAAGTTAGATTTAGGGGATTAGTGTGTTGGGGGCTAGGGTTTTAATGAATTATTCTTTAAATGGGGTTAATGAATTAGGTGTTTGTTGAGTTAAGGGTTAGGTGTTAGTGGATTAGGGTCAATGTGATAATGAGTTAGTAGTTCAAGGTTAAGGATTGGGTTTTATTGGATAAGTGGGTTAAGGGTTAAGGATGAGGGGATTAGAGAATTAAAACAATACAGATTTTTGGTCAATAAGAAAATTGGTTAAGAAACAAATGTAGTAAGGAGAAGAAAATTTTACATAAGTTAACATGTGTGTGCATGAAAGAGATGTAAGTAGTACATGGCATCAAGTAGGTACTAAGTTTAGATCAATTTCCCAATGCTCCATCTAATATTTCAGATTGCATAAAATGCATTATAGAAATCTTGTGATTAGCATCCTTGTTGTTTTTGTTACACATCCAAATCACTCAACTAGATAAGTGTCGCACATACCTCTCGCTTGTCGCAAGTGTCGCAACTTCTATACAACTTGTCGCAAATGTTACAAGTGGGTTATAAGGGTGTCGTAAATACTGTTGGATTATGTTACCTTAATGACGACATCACAGAGACACTTAAAACACCTCATTTACTCAGTTTGGAGGAAGAAAATTGGTCTACTGAAGTCAAACATCTCTTGACACTTTGGAGGGCTTCATAATCAAGGTTTTGGAAGGGG
>JASDQU010099703.1:424452-444834 GCA_032191745.1 Picea mariana | reverse complement strand
AGTGTGTGTGTGTGTGTGTGTGTGTGTGTGTGTGTGTGTGTGTGTGTGTGTGTGTGTGTGAAACAAAAATATACAACAATACTCAATTTATATTAAAGACTGAAATATGTAGAGACTGTAAAAGAAAATACAAAGTGAAATGAACTCGCTAGAATGGTGGTAGCTTATCTCTGAGAAGAGATGTGACAGTTATGTGCATTTGCAAGAAGATGATTACAATGAGGATCCCAAGACCTTTTAATCAAAATCATAAATGAGAAAACCATAAACATCCAAAACCCTAACCCCAAAAGATGAAAAGCCAAAAGGTTTGTGGGCCCCGATGGGGGTAGTTGATATGTCAACTTCCTTAGGGAGTAAATTTTGCATGAGATCTCTATTTGGGATGCGTGATACCTCTTCGGAAATGACTATTCAAGGATTACACATTCCAAACAAACCAATACATGAAAATAATGATTTAATAAGCGTTGCCACGTCAAAAAACGTTATTTAGGGCATCAAAACGGCCCCAAAAGTTTGTGATCCAGATTTAAGAGCGAAACGAACCGATTAACAAACCAAATACCATCAACGTAAAGATAGGAGGAATAACACAAATATCCAATGAACAATATCTTCTATTAAATAATGAAATAGGTTGAAACTGTAAAATTGTAGAACTGAAACTTGCTCGAATGGTGGTAGTTATCTCTGAGAAGAGATGTGGTTGCTACATGCATCCGTCTGAGAATAATGGAATACAATGAAGCTCCAGATGCCCTTTTAATATTATTCATGAATTCCAAAACCCTAGACATCCAAAAACCTAACCCTAGAAGGTGAAATTCCAAAATTCATGTGGGCCCTATGGGTAAGTTGGTGTAATTTGGTACCTCAACTTCCTAGGTTGTAACTTTTGCATACGACCTTTGTTTTAGGCACGTGATAGCCCGTTGGAAAGGTATTTCAGAGAACTACACATCCTGCCATGAGAATCTATCTAAATCTACAATCTGACTGTGGCGAGTCAAAAAAACAACGTTTAGGGCCCCAAAACAGCCCTGGAAGTACAACAATATGTGCTGACATGAAAACATACAAAATAAGCCAGTTGGATTAGGCGAGAAGCCACATGTATCCACCTGGAGAATGTGTGAGGCTTCAAACAACCCCAGAAGTGTAGAAATCATAATTATAAAGCAGTACAGAAAGACGTGTTGAATAAAAAATGAACACGAGGAGCCAGTTGGAATAGGTGGGTGGCCACCAATATCCACCTGGATCAATCGCCCTACCCCCCTTAGGAAGAAATGGTCTCCATTGCATTGAGTTCCCCCATTAGGTGAGGAAAATTTTGTTGGATTTGGCCCCTAGTGAGCCACTTTCCTTGGTGTAGGAGTTTCCCTACATTGACAACCCGATAAAGGTGGATTCGATGTTGGTGAGTGCCCTTGACTTGTGTGTCCACTATCTTATCGGTGGATTCTTGTTCCATGTAGTCAGGGTTGAGCTATGTTGGTTTCAGTTGTTCAGCGATTGCAGAGGTGTCCAATAATGGTGAAAAATATGGTCGAAGGAGGTCCACATTGAATACTAGATGCAGAACAAGGAAGGGTGGAGTGTTGAGCTCAAAAGCATTGCTACCCACAGCCTTGGTGATGGTGTAAGGCCCATAATGAAGTGGGAGAAGCTTTTGATGGAGCCTGGTGAGACACTTCTACTACAAATGTAACCAGAATTTGTCGCCAACCTGAAACTGATGTGGTACCCTGTGTTTATCATGGCGCTGCTTGTACTTAGCATTGGATTTCTGCAAAATCTCTTGGACCTATTTGTGGATGTGTTGAATCCACTCAATGAATCTGGTGGCTTTTTCGATCACAGACTAATTAGGGGAAGATTTGTTCTATGTTGTGGTAAGAGGAAGTGCAACATTAATGGGTCTCAAGGGTTGGAATCCCAAACCCACCTGGAATGGGCTATGGTCGGTGGAACTATGGAGATCCATGTTGTAACTGTGTTGGACATATGGGATACTCTCGTCCCATGTATGAGGATGCTTATAATTGTACATGTGCAGGATGTGCACAATCATCCGATTAACGACCTCGGTTTGGCCATCGGTTTGGGGGTGGAAAGAAGTGGTTTGACGGCATGCTTGTACAATGGAATACAGTTCCTTGTCATAGGTGGGGTATTTTCAGACAATATTAGAGAGTGTATCACTATGGTATGCCACCAGATGCCCGTGTTGAGTGAGAATTGTGCCCACAGCATAGTCAGATGCATCAGTCTCAATATCAAATGGTTGTTGCAGATCGAGCAATGAGAGTATTGGATTTGAGCACAAATGATGTTTCAGATCTTTGAATTCTCATTGTTGCTTCTTCCCCCACACGAACTTGGCCCTACCACTGCCCTTGGTCACCTAGTTGAGGACCCGTGCAATATGGGAGAATCCCAACATGAACCGTCGGTAAAAATTGGCTAGTCCCAAGAAGCTTCGAAGCTCGATCAGTGTGGTTGGGGCTGGCCAGTCACAGATGACTTGAATCTTAGTTGGATCAACATGTACCCCATGCTCATCAACAATTTATCCTAGGTATTGGACCATGTTCATGCCAAAAGATAATTTTTCCAAGTTGGCATAAAGCTTGTGCTACTGCAGAGTGCTCAAAACCTGTTGAATATGTCGCATGTGCTCCTACCACATTATGTTGAAGATGAGGATGTCATCCAAATATACTACCACAAAGGAGTTGGTGAAGGGTCTCAATAAATCATCCATCAACCTCATGAAAGTGGTTGGTGCATTTGTTAATCCAAAGGGCATGACTAGCCGTTCATAGAGACCTTCTTTAGACTTGAAGGTTGTCTTCCAGACATCAGTTGGTTCAATGGGAGCCTGGTGTTAGCCAAACTTCAAGTCAATCTTGCTAAAGAATTTTTCCCCCTTGAGTTGGTCAAGAAGGTCATTAATATTGGGAATGGGGTATCAATTCCTTACTGTTATTTTGTTTAAGGCTCTATAATCAATGCAGAGTCACCAAATCTTGTCCTTCTTCTACATCAGTACAACCGAGCTTCCGCAAGGGGAGGAGTTGGGTTTGATGTGCCTCTTTTGAAGAAGCTCTTGGATCTGACACTTGATTTCATCATTCTCTATCAGTGAGCATCGATAGACTAGTCCATTAGGTAGAGGTTCGTCGGGGGTCAGATCAATTGGATGCTTGACTTGGCAGTGTGTCGGTACCCCTGTAGGTGAGACGAAGATGTATCTATATTCTTCCACGATCCTGTCCACTTGATTATGCTGCAAAGAGAGGCATTGTGTAGAGGCCACAAATGTGGCGGTGACCTTCTGCTTACTATGAGCATGGATCACAAATAATATGAACTTCTTAGTCTGTGAAATGACCTTACTGCATTTCTTAGCAGAGATTAAAGAAATAGCAGTAGGTGGTGCCACCTCTGGGATCCTATACAATTGTCTACCCAAAGTAATAATAATACTACGGGGTCTAGACTCATACACAGCATGACACTTCCACAAATATGGTTGTCCTAAAAGAACATCACAAACTTCAAGGAGATAAATATCACACAGTACCTCATCTTTGAACAACTTGATTCTGTAGGGCAGACAACATTGTTGGATGACACGGAGATCTCTTCCTTGACGAAGCTAGTCGATGGTGTAGGGATGTGGGTGTGGTTTCATTGATAGGTTCATCCACTTGATGACCTCTACTGAAATCAGTTTCTTCTAACTACCATTTTCTACAATGAAATGAATCGGATCCCCCTTGACCCACATCTACGAGTGAAAGAGGCGTTCCCCTTCCTCTGATTCTTCTTGTTTTCTTAGCCGGACTTTGGTGGTAGTGACCATGGCACTGGGTTCAGCATCGATAATTTGTTTCCCTCCTTCAAAATTTGACACAGAATCAGAATTGGCCTCTGACTCAGAAACCTTCAACTCGGCCATGAGGCACTGCTTGGAGAAGCATTCGTCGGTGTTGTGCCAAGGACTTTTATGGAACTCATACCATTTTCTCGTTTCCTTCTTCGTATTCTTGTTTCCCTTCTTGTTTTGCAGCTTGGATGGATTGTCCTGAGGCGGACATCTCGAATTGGTCCCTTATTGTGTGGGTTGGGGTTTCCTTTTCCCTACTTAGGATGTGAGGGGTTTGCAGATCCAAACTCTCATCCTTTATGCTTAAATTTTTTCTCAATCTTGAAAAAGTATCTATAAGTCATGCTCAATGAGGCGATGTCCAAGAACTCCATTTATTTTTGAATGTATCTATGCAAAAAACCATGGTATTTGAGCACCATATGGTGCTCAAAATATTTGATACCTCATTTGGTGCATAGGGTATGGAAAGTATTGGTGAAGTCTGGTACTGTCTGGTCCCTTTCTTGGCGTAGGGTGGTCCATATGGTGTATTGGTCCTCGTATCTTACAATAGGGTAGTATTGTTCTTTAATGGCATCCTGGAAGGAATCCCATGTAGGTGCCACCACAAAAATTGCATATTCCTCCATGGCCCTTTTCTCAGAGTAAGTATCCCACCAGTCTTTAACATGGGGAACGGCCTTAAGGAGTGCAAAAGTGATTTTTTCCCTATCGGAAAAATTTTAGACCGAAAAATATCCTTCGAGAAGATTCAACCATTTATCTACAGCATATGCATCTATCAATCCTTCAAATAATGGAATATCAAAATTTACATGTACCTTGAAGGGGGTTTCATGGCCGCTTGATGAAGATGATTTTCCTGTGGGCAACCGTCGATAGATCTACGCGAAGTTGTCCATCATTTCGTTCCTTTGTCATGTGAGGGCTTCCTCAAGAAACATTTTAATGGGATCTCCTGCTCCATCATCTTTATTTTCGTCTCCCGTGGGTTTTTGTCGGGCTCGGCATGGACAATCTATTAATGGATCGATTGGTTTGATTCCCAACTTCTTGTACCTAGACCTTGTCGGGGACATGCACGAAGAAAAATAAATTAAGAGCAGACTGCTCTGATACCACTGATCCAGATTTAGGAGTGGAACGAACCGATTAACAGACTAAATACCATAAACACAGAGATAGGAGGAATAACACAAATATCCAGTGAACAATATCTTCTATTAAATAATGAAATAGGTTGAAACTGTAAAACTACAGAACTAAAACTTGCTTGAATGGTGGTAGCTATCTCTGAGAAGAGATGTGGTTGCTACGTGCATACGTATAAGCATAATGGAATATAATGAGGCTCCAAAGGCCCTTTTCATATTACTCATGAATGTCAACACCCTAAACATCCAAAAACCTAACCCTAGAAGGTGAAACGCCAAAAGTCATGTGGGCCCTATGGGTAAGTTGGTGTAATTTGGTACCTCAACTTCTTAGGGTCGTAACTTTTTCATACGACCTCTATTTTAAGCGCGTGATAGCCCATTGGAAAGGTCTTTCAGAGAAATACACATTATGTCATCAGAATCTTACTTTGTCTACAGTATGACTATGGTGAGTCAAAAAAACAACATTTAGGGCCCCAAAACATCCCTGGAAGTATAGAAAGATGTGTTGACATGAAAACATACAAAATAAGACAGTTGGATTAGGTGAGAGGCCACCCGTATCCACCTGGAGAATGTGTGAGGCTTCAGAGAGCCCCAAAAGTGCAGAACTCACAATTATAAAGCAGTACAGAAAGACGTGTTGAATCAAAAACAGACACGAGGAACCAGTTGGAATAGGTGGGTGGCCACCAATATCCACCTAGATTAGTTTGGGACCCGAAAAACTATAGAAAAACTACAAAAATGGAAATTGTATGTTGATCCAATGGAATAGGTGGGTGACCACTGATGTCCACATGGATCGGGTACCAAGGGTAAATTGGATTTTTTGAATTTTTTCTCAACAATATGCTCATTAAGAGCTCAACATATCAGTTGTGGGAATCAAACTTGGGTAGGGATGATAACACTCCTTCCCCCAACTACCCAAGCTACAGCCAACTAACAATTATTTACAACACACACACACACACACACACATATGAATTTATATAATGTATAAGTTATATATTATGTAATTTATATATCTATGAAAACATACTTGCCAAGGAAACCCATTGAGCACTTCACTCATTCCTAGGAAGGTACCCAAGGTAAAACATGGATTATTTGGCGCAAAAGGATATGTCAACAACTTGTTTTTTCCTCACTCAATGTCCCCATTGGGTGAGGTTTCCAAAACTGTCATAGTCAGTTTACCTTAAGTACCATCCTTAAAATGAGGGGAATTTCCCAATGGGTTCCCCTGGATATGCATTTCATCAATGTGTGTGTGTGTGTTAATTATAATTAACTATACAGGTTATAGGGTCAAGTCCTCGGGTCGGCTACCTTTGTAGATATTAGCGGGCCTCACTTGACGTCCCCATCAAGTTAGGTTGCCAAAAATGCAACTAGACCAATTTTCCCTAGGTACCAACTTTGAAATGAGGGGAAGTTCCTAGAGGGTTTCCTCAGGATGTGCATTCCATTGAATAAAAAAAGACCTATAATTAACTAACCTTTTTATATATATCATGTTACCTATTATGTTGGATGTATAACATTTGAGCTAGATCATAATTAATATTTATGTGTTTTATCCTTGTATGTTACACGTAATTTATTTGAATCTGGAGGTTGCACTAGGGTAAATCATTAATGCAAATGTTAGGGCCCTTCCCTAACCTCCCTACCTTAGGCTACCTAGAAGTATCAATTTCTACAACTAAGAACAAGAAAGTTAATTTTCCATTCCTCTTAGCTAATGGAAGGAATCACAGTATATGGTATATGTTAATTTCACTTTTAGTTGGTCCAAGCATTCTGTTATGGAGAAGGTGCCTTAGCCCATTCATCTAACCCCTTTCTTTATTTCAACCTTATATGTAGGTTCCTTTCTTTATTTCAACCAAATTCTCTCCAAATAAACTCTCCAAAGTAAAATTCTTTGTCTACCTTTTTAAAAGCCTCCATGTTCTCTCCATGGTTGCAATATATACTCAACATCACCCTCCCCTCAAACTAGCCAATGATTCTTAACCATTAACAATTACCCGCTAAAAAATATCTAATTCGCCCTAAAGCCCCTCTCCACTACCAAAATTAACCCTTAATCCACAATTGAAGTCGCAAGTGCCTCTCTGGTCGGCCCCTTCCCACTAAAGGTACTCAATTTGGCACCAAACGAATTACTTCCTTCCACACTCATACTCTAAGGTTTCACAAACTAGTCCTAGTTAGGTACATTTTAATGGTAAATGGTGTGTGTGTGTGTGTGTGTGAATTTTTCCAGTTTACAAAGCCCAGGGAAAACTCTCAAGTGCTTCCCCTCATTTTGAGGATGGTACCTAAGGTAAACTCTATAATCTTCAAGGCATAATTCCAATCAACAACAAGGATTGAAGCCCTTATAATAATATACTCAAACTTTCTCGATAAAAATTGTGTAAGCAGTTTTGAAATGTCCAAAAAGTTCAAAATTGTTAACACGGCTTTTATCTAGAAATTTCAAGCATTATGACAACTGTGGAAACCTACACACTCACAAATATATACTCATTATGAGATCAATATCTCACTTATGAAAATTGAACCCAAGTGGGGAGGAATATAACAATCATTCCTCCATGTTGGAGACATGTATAAGAATAAGCATGAAGCACACTTTATTAATGATATGATACATGTTTATATACATTAATGTTGACACTTGGATTCCTATTCCAAGACGTCTCTTGGACTCCCTACAACAATTACATCTTATGACATTTCCTATTCCTTTGTCTAGTAACCCTAAATGAATTGTGTTTCCAACATCCACCCCCCCCCCCCTTAATCTAAAGGGGTATATATGAGTCCAAGATGATAGATGATATATGAAAGTGGGCAACTAAAATATGGAAGTGTGTAGTTGTTGATGGCTAAATGTGCTCTCTAAATCTGGTGGTTTTCAGATGACCACAAACTGAGTGGCTAGTAAAAGATGATGTCTTCTACTAAATGGTGATGGTGGTTTAAGGAAGACAACAAACCAATCTAGTGGTTTAAGGATGACCACAAACTCATCTGGTGGTTTAAGGATGAACACAAACTCTGGAAACTTGCTCTAGGCTCAATGGTTCCCGGAATATTTCCTAAGTTAGCTAGAAGTACTTGAAGCTGGTGTATTCTACTAATTGGAAGTGCTCTTGATGTTGGTTTAAATATGGCCATAAACTGTGATGTAGAATAAGCTGAAATTATTCTACCAAGTGGAGGTTTAAGGGAAACCACAAATCGTTGTCTAGCAGAAGTTGTAAGTCTTCTACTAAGTGGTGGTTTAAGGAAAACCACAAACCAATCATGCTCGCTTGTCACGCTCTCTTGTTACTTCTCGATTGATAAGACTTTAAAACGGGAAGCTTAACTGTCAATCATTGATGGTGTTCCCCCCTAACAAGGAAAAGGTGAGAAGATACAATTCCTTTTACTGCAAGATGTTTCAATACTTGAGATTGAATTCGTCGATATGACTGACATATCTTCTTGACTATTGATGACCATCACCAAGAAGGGATCCACCCACAGTGGTTCTTTACTCTTGCAGTTTTCTTATGGTTAAAACAACTATTTGAAGGACTATTCTTCTTTCTACAATGTTCGCAAGGATGAAGATCAAAACAGTGATCTTCCATGTGGCCAACTCGCTAACAATCTTATCATTTCAGAATCTACTCTTGAACTAGAGAACATGAAGCTGAACTTTATTGCAGTAGTCCAACACTTAGGAACTAGATCAGTTTGGTGTAATTTAGATTATAAAAGGTGACATGCTTTTCATATCTGATACCGGTTTTGTGCTTGTTATTTCTAATTTATTCCCAAGGTTTGATGACCCGCTTGGAAAGAGAAATGTGAACATCATCTATAATTGAATTTGGAGCTAGCTCACTGAGTTGCTCCTTTGTTGGTTGTTGGTCAGAATCGGCATCAACATATTCATCATCTTCGAAAATAGGGTTCTAAACAAGGACTAGTTCAGAATGTTGTCAAAGATGCTTTCGACAACAATTGAAGTCTCAAGTGCCTCTTTGGTCAACCCCTTCCCACCAAAGGTACTCAATTTGGCACCAAACGAATTACTTCCTTCCACACTCATACTCTAAGGTTTCACAAACTGGTCCCAGTTAGGTACATTTTAATGGTAAATGGTGTGTGTGTGAATTTTTCCAAGTTACAAAGCCTAGGGAAAACTTCTGAGTGCTTCCCCTCATTTTGAGGATGGTACCCAAGGTAAACTCTAGAATATTCAAGGAATAGTGACAATCAACAACAAGGATTGAAGCCATTATAATAATATACTTCAACTTTCTCGATACAAATTGTGTAAGCAGTTTTGAAACGTCCAAAAAGTACAAAATTTATAATAGAGTTTTTATTTAGAAATTTCAAGCATTGTGACCAACTATGGAAACCTAAACACTCACAAATATATACTCATTATGAGCTCAAAATGTCACTTATGCAAACTGAACCCGAGTGGGGAGGAATATAATAATCATTCCTCCCTGTTGGAGACATGTATAAGAATAATCATGAAGCACACTTTATTAATGATATGATACATGTTTATATACATTAATGTTGACGCTTTGATTCCTATTCCAAGATGTCTCTTAGACTCCCTACAATAGTTACATCTTATGACGTTTCCTATTCCTTTGTCTAGTAACCCTAAATGAATTGTGTTTCCAATATTCCCCCCCTTAATCTTAAGGGGTGTATATGATTCCAAGATGAGAGATGATATATGAAAGTGGGTAGCTAAAATATGGAAGTGTGTAGTTGTTGATGGATAAATGTGCTCTCTGAATATGGTGGTTTTGGGATGACCACAAACCAAGTGGATAGAAGAAGATGATGTTTTATACTAAATGGTGATGGTGGTTGAAGAAAGACAACAAACCAATCTGGTGGTTTAAGGATGACCACAAACTCATTTGGTGGTTTAAGGATGACCACAAACTCTGGAACCCTGCTCAAGGCTCAATGGTTCCCGAAACATTTCCTAAGTTAGCTAGAAGTTGAAGCTAGTGTCTTCTACTAATTGGAAGTGCTCTTGATGTTGGTTTAAATATGGCCATAAACTGTGATGTAGAATAAGCTGAAAGTCTTCTACCAAGTGGAGGTTTAAGGGAAACCACAAATCGTTGTCTAGTAGAAGTTGTAAGTCTTCTACTAAGTGGTGATTTAAGGAAAACCACAAACCAATCATGCTCGCTTGTCACACTCGCTTGTTACTTATCGATTGATAAGAATTTGAAACCAGAAGCATGACTGTCAATCGTTGATGTTGTTCCCCCCTGACAGAGACAAGGTGAGAAGATACAAATCCTTTTACTGCAATATGTGTCAATACTCGAGATTGAATTCATCAATATGACTGACATATCTTCTTGACTATTCATTACTATCACCAAGAAGGGATCCACCCACAGTGGTTCTTTACTCTTGCAGTTTTCTTATGGTTAAAACAACTATTTGAAGGATTGTTCTTCTTTCTACAATGCTGGCAAGGATGAAGATCGAAACATTGATCTTCCATGTGGCCAACTCACTGACATTTCAGAATCTACTCTTGAACTAGAGAACGTGAAGCTGAACTTTCTTGCAGTAGTCCAGCACTCTAGAACTGGATCAGTTTGGTGTAATTCATATTATGAAAGGTGACATCCTTTTCATATATGATACAGTTTTGTGCTTGTTATTTCCTATTTATTCCCAAGGTCTGATGATCCGCTTGGAAAGAGAAATTTGAACATCATCTGTAATTGAACTTGGAGCTAGCTCAATGAGTTGCTCCTTTGTTGGTTGTTGGTCAGAATCAGCATCAACATCTTCATCATCTTCGAAAATAGGGTTATGAACAAGGACTGGTTCAGAATGTTGTCGAAGATGCTTTCGCTCAAGTGCATTATGAAGCACTTGAGTCTAAGTTTGTAGAAATGTTGCTTTAGGTTGTGAAACTTGCAAGCATGCCACAACAAACTACGAAGCGGTTTTGTTAATGGTGATGGTATTATCCATAGAAGAGAGGATTAGAGTTTTCAGTAACTCTAATAATTTCTCAACTCGAGCCATCTAAAGACTAACTTAGACCTTAATGGTTTCTTGTAACTCCACCCTTTAACAATGCAACCATAAAATAGAGAGGTGTCAACTTCTATAGAAAGTGCACCCATCTACAAAAGAAACAAAAGTAAACTTATAAGAAAAACTAATTGCAAGTTACCTTGAATCTAGAGTTGAACCGACAGATCATCAAGATACGCAACACTAGCAGACCAGGCTTGTTCGAGTGTTCAAGGTCATCAAGTAAGTGCATATATGTGGAAGGATCCTTCTTGAACAAATGAGTGGTTGAAGTACTTCACTTTGGGCGTGACAAGTGTTTTAGGATTCTAGATTGAAAAACGAGTTCAATTGACAATTATGCCCAAAATGTTGTCTCTTTCACTTGGTTATCCTTAGAAGTCATGCATTCACCAAGAAACTCTTTGTAGAAAGCTACTCATCGAATTTTATTGCAACCATGATACCCATACAATTCTCCAATGTATCCATTAACAATGTTGTGACTATATAACTCGTGTGACATACGAAATCGACCAACAGAAACCAATACGGGTGCAAGGAGAGCTTGAAACCGGTCGAAGAGTTGAACAACAATTGATATTTAGTTATGGAATATTTAATATTTGACATGGATTTTCTCTCGGCCACCAACACGATCACAATATTCTCAGTCACACTAAATGAACAGTCATTATATAAGTCAGTTTTCCACGATAGGAATGAGGACATTGACGATCTTGGATTCTTTGGAAAAATCATTCACATATCTTGCAACCATTGTTAGTAACAACAATCTTATTAACCACAAAAAGAAACCAATGGAACAGCTACAACCAATTTCGATTATCATTTAATGTGAATCCAAGTTGAAACAAATTGTAGCATCTTGAGTGCAAGAGACTCAAAAACCCTAGAGAATGAGTGGACTCAAAAACCCTAGAGAATGAGTGGACTCTAGTTTGGTTGTTTGTAGTCAATTTTTGTCCAACAGTGTGTCTAAGGGCGTGACGTCTGTTGGAAGAATATTGAAAATTTATAAACTTAGTGTCTTTTGCCAAAATTTAGGTCAGCTTCACCAGTTAGTTTTGGAACCTTGTCACCTGGCGTAATATTGTATAACTATTAATTCATTGCGCCACCCGACGCATACCTTTCCGCTACAATAAAACCTCTAAACCTATCGCCATTTTCATCGAGTTTCTCTACCATCAAAATCGCAAAGCCTTGCATCACAATTGGCCATAATATCAAAGCTTTGAAGTTTCTGAAGGTATCCTATTCGCAACTCTTTGAGTGTTGAAATAAGCCTTAAAGTGTCAAATTACAAAAAAAACAAACTATAAGTTTTGTTTTTATATTATTTTAAAATTATTTTATATAATTTTAAATTAATATTTTATTTGACTTTAAAGTTGATTTAGCCAAACCCTTTGCACCTATTCTCTTTTATAAAAATCGTTAGGTCCACTACCCTTCACATCCCAATATCCCAACTATCCATCGAAATCCATACGCATACCAAGTCACAAGACAACTCATACAAAACTCTAAGGAGAGAATTCATGAGGAGGCCCGAAAGAGTGCAATACGTGCCAAGAAAATCGCAAGAAGGGTCATACATAAGCGCCACATTCCTTTTTGTGATTTTGACCGTCGAAAGAATGCTAATAAGCCACTCCTCTTTTCCCAAAATCCCGAAGGCCCATAATTGGGGTTCTAGCCTTACGCATAAAACACTGATGGGTTAAACGTTCCAGCTGTAAAATGAAAATGCCCTCCGTCAAAAACAAAAAACTGCCTTGGTAAAACTCAATTTTCTCAGTCGTGGAGAGGTCGTTTTACATGTTCAAATAGTCGATTAACATCTAGAAGTCATAATATTTCCAATGGTACCTTCATATCTGCATTTGGAGCTCAAGAATGTAGCCAAAATTTCCCCGCAAGATGATGCTTCATTTTTGTGCAGACATGGCCCAGAAATGTAGGAACGTGCCCAGATTTCAGTTAAACACTGTCAATTCGTTTCTCACGACTCTTAGTCGGTTTTGGGGTCATTTATCATCTATTACACGCTGGAGTTTCACTATTTCTAGTTTCGAATCATGAGACACTTGTTCCTTTCAGGAGGAATTTCTTTTGTAGTTTGAATCATTTATCAGTAATTCGAGAAGGGGGAAGTAGACTTATATATTGTACATCACTTTGATGAGAAAAGGAGGGGGGGACATCCCAAGATCCTTTTGGGGGCTGGGTTTGTAATGCCATTTATTTTAGCAAATATATAACAGAATGCCAAGAGATTCTATACCTCGTCACTGTGTAATTTTGTCGTTTCTTGTATTGTTTTCTCAGGTTTACATTCATTCGTTCTTCCTTATTTTACATATTCATCTTGTAATGACTCTAATTCAATAATACCTTTGCTATAGTCATTTATTGGGCAGCCTGTTAGGTTCATCTTTTCCTTTGTTTATGCTGTGAGCAAAACAAGACCTATAGCTTGATTGTTTCTGCCTAGATTACAAGTTATATATATGCATGTTTGTCTTTTGAAGTTATTTGTCATTCCTCTGTTGAAATAAAGATTAGACTTATTGTAATTAGATACCTAACTTTTTGTTTCAGTCTCTTTCATCCCCTATCTTCTATCCATTTTCCTTATTTTAATTAAATTAGGCAAACGAGGTCATGCCTCTTCATTTTTTATTTATAAATGATTGAAAGATCTGTTTCGTACCTATTTCTAGAAGCCTCCTATGACTGATCAATCAACAAATTATTATTTCATTTAAAATGTGCTAAGGCTTGGCTCTATTACAGCCTAGAACCAACTCTTGCAACAACATTTTCTGGCGTCGTTTTCAGGGACGGAGGAACGAAGTTATCTTCCCTGGGATACGAAAAAAATTTTAGACCTATTCCTTGATGGTGAAAAAGGGATAGGCATTCAATTGGTTGTGATCATTCACCTGGCGACTCCTTGGTTCAAAGACTCTGCATGATTCATTGGCAACTCCACTAGTCTCAAAATGTCGAATTTGTTCGTTGCTCGAATTGCTGCGAGCTTTGCTCCTCTGGACTTTACAAATGTTTATGGTTTTCCAAACACTGTTCCAGACATTAAAATTTGGGAAGATGTCCTTCCTAAATTTGGAGGATATGTGGACGAAAATCTTGCTCAACACTTGTTCGAATTCCACAAGCTCATGGATGAATTAAATGTACATCATGAAGATGTCCTCATGAAGTTGTTTATGTTTTCGTTGGAAAGAGATGCCAGAGTTTGGTATAAAACTTTACCCCATTCCAGTATTCCTTCATTGAAATATTTTCACACACTTTTTCATCAACATTGTAAAGGATCTATTCAGTTGAAATCATTTTTGAAGATTGCTGCAATTCATAAGACAAAAAGATCAAACAAATCTTCTTGAAGAGAAGGAAGAAATATCAGAAATTTCTCAAGTCGATGAAGATAATCAGTATGAGGAAGAGTTGGTTGATAAAGAAGCAGAATATGATACCTCTTGTGATCATATTCAAGAAGAATATCAAACCAAACTCCATGAAGATGAAGTGGAAAGGTCATAAGGCGTTCAAACCGATCACAACTAGATTTTCTACAGCGATGAGGAGGAAAACGCTTTTTCAGATGAAGAGCTAGATTCAAGATCATTCATATATAACTCTATTTTTAATTCTGTTGTTTAGGAGAAATGCGTTCATAACAAGTTTTTTAATATTAATGAAGATGAAAATGGTTTAATTGTACAACGTGATGAGGAAATCGTTGGTTTAAATATTCATGAAGAACAGTAACTTATGGAAGGTCATATACAATCAATGTTTGCTGATATAGAACATAGTCATTTTGTTATGGCAGAATCCCTTACTTATCAGTTTCATGATCAAGTAAAGGCCCTAAAATATGACGAATTGTATGTTGCCAAAAATCCATTTCATGAAGAGTTTCAGGAGGATTGTAATCATCCAAATGTAATAGAGATTTCAGGTATGATCATTGTTGTAAATCCTCATGAAAATCAGTCCGTAGATATTCAACCATCTTTGCTAGATCCTCGCAAAACATAAATTTCTAAAATTCAATGTTCTGGAACGTGCTATGAGCAGCCTGTTTATGATGAGTATCCAGAGGAGAAAGAAGAGTATATTTCTTTTTTATCACACACGAATATTTACAACAATCCTCTTTTGTTTGATGAATATGAAGAAAGTGTTTCTGAAGATGATGAGCAACAAGAAACATTGGTTCAACAGGAAAGCAATCGATAGCATCATGAAAGAAATCAGCCTATGTATGACAGTTATCAAGAAAATATTTGGATAGCAGATGAAGGACATAAGAAGGGGTTACTTAAATGATTGATCTCTCCTCCCTGTTTAGCAACTATTGAGAAACAGACCAGTGAGTTTCAATGCGACATTTTTGCACCAGAAGAAGAAAAAATCAGCAGTGTACGAAGGCAATTCATGCAACTTGCCCAACAGGAGGAAGTATGGATTAATTGCAAAAGTGGTATATCTCTCCCCTTCTACGATCCAGTAGAGGTTTATATGGAGTCAAAATGGGGCATTGAACTTTTTATTTTCAACTTCTTGAAGTCTAAATTTCAAAACTGTAAGTGCCTGCTCCCAGGGTATGTTCTGAAATTTGCAGTTGCTCCTGTCATTTTTGTGCTCAAAGATGGAAGCATAATTAAGTTTGTTAGTCAGACATTCACTTGGTTGATTTGGAAATTCTCCTATACTTGAACAAAGCAGTGACATCATTTAGAGTAGGTGATGTATATAAATAAGCTTGACTTTGAGCATTAGAGTACAGTGGTGTTTTTCAGTATGTTTCCAATTCAGTTTGGCATCTAGTACGGTTTTGATTTAACGAATTATGACCCCATAGCCCAATGAATGCATAAGTGGTTTTTTGTTTTGGAAAGGCGCAAGTAAAGTGACAGGGTTCAGAGTTTGATAAGGATGATTTCAGGTTTCCCAATGGATAAAGGAACGTGTTCTACTGTTCTTGGCACTTTACAGGAAAGCACCATCCCTAGATGGAGCCTATGTTGGAACAATATTGAAAATTTCTAAACTTGGTGTCTTTCGCCAAAATTTAGGTCAGTTGCGCCAATTAGTTTTGGAACCTTGTCACCTAGCATAAGCTTGTATAACCGTTAATTCATTTCTCCACCTAGCGCATACCTTTCCGCTGCAGTAAAACCTCTAAACCTATCGCCATTTTCATTGAGTTTCTCTACCGTCAAAATCTCAAAGCCTTGCGTCACAATTGGCCAAAATCTCAAAGATTTGAAGTTTCCAAAGGTCTCCTATTGGTCTTAGTTCACAATTCTTTGAGTGTTGAAATAATCCTTAAAGTGTCAAATTACAAAAAAAAAAACTATAAGTTTTGTTTTTTATATTATTTTAAAATTATTTTATATAATTTTAAATTAATATTTTATTTGACTTGAAAGTTGATTTAGCCAAACCCTTTGCACCTATTCTCTTTTATAAAAATTGTCGGGTCCACTACCCTTCATGTCCCAATCTCCCAACTATCCACCAAAATCCATACGCATACCAAGTCACAGACAACTCATACAAAACTCTAAGGAGAGAATTCACAAGGAGGCCCGAAAGAGTGCAATACGTGCCAAAAAAATCAAAAGAAGGGTCATACATAAGAGCCACATTCATTTTCAGGATTTTGACCGTCGAAAGAATGCTAATAAGCCACTCCTCTTTTCCCCGAAATCCGAAGGCCCGAAATCGGGGTTCCATCCTTACGCATAAAACGCCGATGGGTTAAACGTTCCAACTGTAAAATGAAAACGCCCTCCATCAAAAACAAAAAACTACCTTGGTAAAACTCAATTTTCTCAGTCGTGGAGAGGTCGTTGTACATGCTCAAATAGTCGATTGACATCTAGAAGTCATAAGATTTCCAATGGTACCTTCAGATATGCATTTGGATCTTGGGAAGGTATAAAAAAGTGCACTGCAAGATGATGTTGTGTTTTTGTGCAGACATGGCCCAGAAATGTAGGAACGCGCCCAGATTTCAGTTAAACACTGCCAGTTCGTTTCTTACGACTCTTAGTCGGTTTTGGGGTCGTTTCTCATATATTACACTCTGGAGGCTTAGATATTTCCTTATTGTAAATGCTCATTATTTAAAACCAACCACTAAACCATAATTTTGGGGATTTAGTTATACTTTCATTATTTCTGGTTTCGAATCATGAGACACCTATTCCTTTCTGAAGGAATTTCATTTGTAATTCGAATCGTTTCTCAATAATTCGAGAAGGGGGAAGAAGACTTATATATTGTATATCCTTTTGATGAGAAAAGGAGGGGGGGGGGATAGCCCGAGAGCCTTTTGAGGGCTAGGTTTGTAATGTCATTTCTTTCAGCAAATATAGAACAAAATGCCAAGAGATTCTATACCTCGTCACTATGTAATTATGTCTTTTCTTGTATTTTTTTCTCAGGTTTACATTCATTCGTTCTTCCTTCTTTTACATATTTAGCTTGTAATGACTCTAATTCAATACTACCTTTTCTATATTCATTTATTGGGCAGCCTGTTAGGTTCATCTTTTCCTCTGTTTATGCTGTGAGCAAAACAAGACCTGTAGCTTGATTGTTTCTTCCCATATTACAAGTTATATATATGCATGTTTGTCTTTCGAAGTTATTTGTCATTCCTCTATTGAAATAAAGATTAGACTTATCAAAATTAGATACCTAACTCTTTGTTTCAGTCTCTTTCATCCCCTATCTTCTATCCATTTTCCTTATTTTAATTAAATTAGGCAAATGAGGTCATGCCTCCTCGTTTCTGATTTATAAATGATTGAAAGATCTGTTTCAAAAATAGTTCTAGAAGCCTCCTATCACTGATCAATCAACAAATTATTATTTCATTTAAAATGTGTTAAGGCTTGGCTCTATTACAGCCTAGAACCAACTCTTGCAACAACAAGGTCGAGGGGCGTGAAGGGTAGAAGAAGGGATGAAGACATCCAATATCATTTACACAGTTTGGGAAATCATCTTGAGGACTTAGAGAGCTCACTAGGGTTTGAAACTCGTCGATGCTCGTTTTTAAGTCTTGAATTTGGGCAAAAAATGATCGCACAAAGAAGCATTATACTTCTTCTCATGGTCCCTTCAAAACATCAATGCCTAATTATGGAACAAGAAGGAGGAGAAGGTTTTTCAATCACCTCTTGAATGACGAGCATTGGAAAATAACTCACAAGAGTTATCTTAGGGTGCTCTTTCTTTCTACACCTTTGAATTCGGGCTTAGTAGCAGCTTCTAAAAATATGGCATTACCATTGTTTTGTTGGGAAGAGAGATAGCTCGGATATAGACTTGGTGCTGAGAAGACTGAGCACGCGGTAGATTGGAAGGAAAACAGAAAGAGGAATGTTTATGGATAGATATGACACTAAAATGTGTGCCAAGGACATAGGATCTTTGACAGAATAAAGAAGGTGGAGGCGCACAAATAGAAGGCAAATGTGTTTCTACATGCCTAGGGAATAATGAGGAGAGACGTTTCTGACATCTTAGCTATGGACAACTACAAAAACTCAAATTAGGCTTAAGAACCAAGGTCGCTCTAATACCATTATATATATATATATGTGTGTGTGTGTGTGTGTGTGTGTGTGTGTCTCCACCAGGTTAGGTTGTCAAAATTGAAAATGAGGGAAAATACTCGACGAGTTTTCTAAGATAATGTTAATTATAATTAACTATAGAGGGTCAATTCATCAGGTTGGCTACCTCTGTAGATATTATTAGGCCACAATTGATGTCCTGACCAGGTAATTTTCCACCCTTCTATAATTAAGGATGAAAAAGGTAATTTTCCACCCTTCTTAGCTAATGAAAGGAATCATGGTATATGGTCGAATTGTTGAATGAATGCATACATGTTTGGAAAAAAAGGGATCTTAATGTCACTTTCAATGGATCCAACCATTTTGTGTTGGTTATGGAGCCTGATTATCTTCCTGATTCAGAGATCTTTTATTTTCAACCGTCTTTATACCCCATGAGGTATTTACACCCCAGAAGTATGTACACTCTTCCACGTAGGGGAGTGCAAAGGGGAATTACCCCCTCTATGGGATCTGGGGATTCGAGGGCAACGTCCCCCGATGGGGGTTTGGGGGGCGAAGCCCCCAAAGGAAAAATTGCCTTGTAAATGTATATTGTAATTTCATTATAAATCTGGACCATTCATTATAAGGTCATAGATCTAACGGTAGAAATTATGTTAGGGGTTTTTGCCCTAGAAGGAAAACCTCTGTTATGAGGGAAATGTATTGCGGCTATGCATGATAGAGAATATTGTATTCTTAGATAGGAAATTGTGAGAGAAAGAAGAGGAAGTTACACCGGGTTTGTTGTAGGTTGTATCCCTTTGATTGTTGGATAATAATAAAGGAAGGACCTGGCAATTTCTTTGGTGGACGTAACCCACACTGGGTGAACCACGTATATCTATGTCTCTATTGTATTGTGTATCTTCTGTATTTTATTTCTACATGTTTTTTATTTTATTGCTCCGCGATCCTGTTTTTCTAACAAGTGGTATCAGATCAAAAGGTAACTCATAGGAAAAGAGGGTTCATGGTTCGAGTGGGAGCTATGGTGGAAGATGGAAAGTTTAGGGTCAATAAATTTAACGGCCAAAACTACCAGTTATGGAAGATGCAGATGGAAGATTATTTATATCAGAAGGATCTATTACTACCATTGGGCAGAATAGCAAAGAATTTGACGGCTGTGAAGGACGAAGAATGGGAGATTCTTGACAAAAAGGCTCTAGGAAGGATACGGTTGAGCCTGGAAGCGTCGATGGATTTCAATATTTCGAAAGAAAAGACAACAAAGGGTTTTATGGACACATTGGCTAAATTGCATGAAAAACCCTCGGCGTCCAATAAGGTATTTCTAATGAAGAGATTATTTAATATGAAGATTTCAGAAGGTGGGTCTGTTGCAGATAATTTAAATGAATTCAATACAGTTACTAATCAACTAATTTTTGTAAAAGTGGATATTGATGATGAGGTCAGGGCTCTACTAATCTTGTGCTCATTGCCAGAAAGTTGGAACGGCTTAGTCATGGTTGTAAGTAACTCTATCTCTGGTTCAAATACTTTAAAATTTGATGATGTTGTTGGT